>JAVMKO010000005.1:106930348-107118465 GCA_032164245.1 Sternotherus odoratus
AAGAGACCTAGCGGGTGGAGGAGTAGGCCTGGGGGATGGGAACAGCCCAGGGGGGCGGGGGACAGGGCAGGAGGATGGCCAGGTGGGGGGGCGGGAGCGGCCCGGGGGCAGGGAGGGGGTGCGGGAGCGGCCCGGGGGCGGGGTGTGCCACGGTGGGGGGGTGGCCCAGGGGCAGGGGGGCGGCCCGGTGGGGGGCGGGGGCAGGCCGGGGGCAGGGGGGGCCCGAGGGGAGGGGGCAGGAGCAGCCCGGGGGCAGGAGCAGCCCAGGGGCAGGGGGTGGTCCGGTGGGGGGCGGGGGCAGGCTGGGGCCGAGGGGAGTGGTCCGGTGGGGGGCGGGGGCAGGCCGGGGGCAGGGGGGGGGCCGAGGGGAGGGGTGTGGTCCGGTGGGGGGGCGGGGGCAGGCCGGGGGGGGGGTCCGAGGGGAGGGGGCCGCGTGCTCACCGGGCCCGGCGGCGTGGAAGCCCGGCACCAGCTTGGGCACGTTGTGGGTGAAGAAGCGCTGGCGGAACATGAGGCGAACCTCGGCGTGAGCCCCCCGGTGCAGCACGTCGGGGGCGTCGGCCATGAGCAGGGAGAAGCCGTCGGCCGCCGCGGGGCCCAGCTCAGGGTCGGCCAGCAGGCCCAGCAACTGTGGGGGAGGGGGAACCGTCAGGCTGAGCAAGGGCAGGGCAGGGCCGGGCGGGGAGGGGGGGGGGCCTGCTCACCTTGTCGGTCAGGCGGGAGCTCAGCGGATGGTAGCGCAGCACCAGGGCTTTGGTCACCTGCAGGGGCAGAGAGAACGGTCAGCGCTGCCGGGGAGCCGACAGGCACAGTCAGCGCCCCCGGAGCCAGACAGGTACAGTCGGCGGGGGGGGGAGCCGGACAGGTACAGTCGGCGGGGGGGAGCCGGACAGGTATAGTCAGCGCCCCCGGTGCCGGGGAGCCGGACAGGTACAGTCGGCGCCCCCGGTGCCGGGGATCCGGACAGGTACAGTCGGCGGAGGGGGAGCCGGACAGGTACAGTCAGCGCCCCCGGGGCCGGGGATCCGGACAGGTACAGTCGGCGGGGGGGGAGCCGGACAGGTACAGTCAGCGCCCCCGGGGCCGGGGAGCCGGACAGGTACAGTCGGCGGGGGGAGCCGGACAGGTACAGGCGGCGGGGGGAGCCGGACAGGTACAGTCGGCGCCCCCGGGGCCGGGGAGCCAGACAGGTACAGTCGGCGCCCCCGGGGCCGGGGAGCCGGACAGGTACAGTCGGCGGGGGGGAGCCGGACAGGTACAGTCGGCGGGGGGAGCCAGACAGGTACAGTCGGCGCCCCCGGGGCCAGGGAGCCAGACAGGTACAGTCAGCGGGGGGAACCGGCCAGGTACAGTCAGGGGGGGGAGCCGGACAGGTACAGTCGGCGGGGGGAACCGGACAGGTACAGTCAGGGGGGAGCCGGACAGGTACAGGCGGCGGGGGGAGCCGGACAGGTACAGGCGGCGCCCCTGGGCCGGGGAGCCAGACAGGTACAGTCAGCGCCCCCGGGGCCGGGGAGCCTGACAGGTACAGTCGGCGGGGGGGAGCCGGACAGGTACAGTCGGTGGGGCCCAGGTGGAGGGAAGGGAGCCAGACAGGTACAGTCGGGGGGGGGGGAGCCGGACAGGTACAGGCGGCGGGGGGAGCCGGGACAGTACAGTCGGCGGGGGGGAGCCGGACAGGTACAGGCGGCGGGGGGAGCCGGACAGGTACAGTCGGCGCCCCCGGGGCCGGGGAGCCAGACAGGTACAGTCGGCGCCCCCGGGGCCGGGGAGCCGGACAGGTACAGTCGGCGGGGGGGAGCCGGACAGGTACAGTCGGCGGGGGGAGCCAGACAGGTACAGTCGGCGCCCCCGGGGCCAGGGAGCCAGACAGGTACAGTCAGCGGGGGGAACCGGCCAGGTACAGTCAGGGGGGGGAGCCGGACAGGTACAGTCGGCGGGGGGAACCGGACAGGTACAGTCAGGGGGGGAGCCGGACAGGTACAGGCGGCGGGGGGAGCCGGACAGGTACAGTCGGCGCCCCCTGGGCCGGGGAGCCAGACAGGTACAGTCAGCGCCCCCGGGGCCAGGGAGCCTGACAGGTACAGTCGGCGGGGGGGAGCCAGACAGGTACAGTCGGGGGGGTGGGGGGGGGGGAGCCGCAGGTACAGGCAGGGGGTCCGGAGAACCAGCCGGGCCCAGCCGGTGCCCCTCCAGCCCAGGGCTCTGTCCTTACCCAGAGGAGCAGGGCGAGGGCCTGGGGCCGGAGCGGACCCTCGGCCAGGCCGGCCTCCATCCTGTTCACGGCCGTCTCCAAGAGCTGGTCCAGCGCCTGCCCTGGGGGCAGAGGGGACAGGCTGAGGGAGTCCCGCAGCGCCCAGGCCAAGCGCCCAGCGGGCCCAGCGCCCGGCACTTGTGCGCCCGCCCCGCCCACTTCCCTGCCGGGCACTTGTGCGCCCGCCCCGCCCACTCACCCGCCGGGTACTTGTGCGCCCGCCCCCGCCCACTCACCCGCCAGGCACTTGTGCGCCCGCCCCCGCCCACTTCCCCGCCGGGCACTTGTGCGCCCGCCCCGCCCACTCACCCGCCGGGTACTTGTGCGCCCGCCCCGCCCACTCACCCGCCGGGTACTTGTGCGCCCGCCCCGCCCACTCCCCCGCCGGGCACTTGTGCGCCCGCCCTGCCCACTTCCCCGCCGGGCACTTGTGCGCCCGCCCCGCCCACTCACCCGCCGGGTACTTGTGTGCCCGCCCCGCCCACTTCCCCGCCAGGCACTTGTGCGCCCGCCCCGCCCACTTCCCCGCCGGGCACTTGTGTGCCCGCCCCGCCCACTTCCCCGCCGGGCACTTGTGCGCCCGCCCCGCCCACTTCCCCGCCGGGCACTTGTGCGCCCGCCCCGCCCACTTCCCCGCCGGGCACTTGTGCGCCCGCCCCGCCCACTTCCCCGCCGGGCACTTGTGCGCCCGCCCCGCCCACTCACCCGCCGGGTACTTGTGTGCCCGCCCCGCCCACTTCCCCGCCAGGCACTTGTGCACCCGCCCCCGCCCACTTCCCCGCCGGGCACTTGTGTGCCCGCCCCGCCCACTTCCCCGCCGGGCACTTGTGCGCCCGCCCCGCCCACTTCCCCGCCGGGCACTTGTGCGCCCGCCCCGCCCACTTCCCCGCCGGGCACTTGTGCGCCCGCCCCGCCCACTCACCCGCTGGGTACTTGTTCACCAGCCCCGCGAAGCACTTGGCAGCCGCGGTGGCGGCGAAGGGGCAGTCACAGGAGCAGCTCAAAGCCAGCAGCTCCTGCAGGAGCCTGTCCTGCTGCGGAATCGGCACCTGGAAGAGACCAGAACCCAGTCCGGCCGCTGGGCGCGCGGACCCCCCGTCCGGCCGCTGGGCGCGCGGACCCCCCATCCCCCACCCCGTCCGGCCGCTGGGCGCGCGGACCCCCCATCCCCCCCACCCCGTCCGGCCGCTGGGCGCGCGAACCCCCCCATCCCCCCCCCGTCCGGCCGCTGGGCGCGCGGACCCCCCATCCCCCACCCCGTCCGGCCGCTGGGCACGTGGACCCCCCATCCCCCCCCCCCGTCCGGCCGCTGGGCGCGCGGACCCTCCGGACACGCCCCACCCCCCGTCCGGCCGCTGGGCGCGCGAACCCCCAGATGCCCCCGGCCCCCCAGCTTCAACCCGGCCCCTCCAGCCCCCTGAATCCGGCCGGGGCCCAGCCCCCAACTTACGTTCCTGGGCAAGGAGCAGACGAAGGCCATGAGCAGGGCGACGAGGCGGCTCTGTGCTGCCGCGTGCTGCCCGCCCTGCAAGGGAAGGGCAGCGCCAACGTCACCAAGTGCCCCCCATCCCCTCCCCCCAGCCCCCCCTGCACCCCCCTGCGCCCCCACTCACCTGCAAGGGCAGCGCCAGCGTCACCAAGTGCCCCCCCCATCCCCTCCCCCCATCCCCTCCTGCACCCCCCTGCGCCCCCACTCACCTGCAAGGGCAGCGCCAACGTCACCAAGTGCCCCCCCATCCCCTCCCCACAGCCCCCCCTGCACCCCCCCTGCGCCCCCACTCACCTGCAAGGGCAGCGCCAGCGTCACCAAGTGCCCCCCATCCCCTCCCCGCAGCCCCCCCTGCACCCCCCCTGCGCCCCCACTCACCTGCAAGGGCAGCGCCAGCGTCACCAAGTGCCCCCCCATCCCCTCCCCACAGCCCCCCCTGCACCCCCCTGCGCCCCCACTCACCTGCAAGGGCAGCGCCAGCGTCACCAAGTGCCCCCCATCCCCTCCCCGCAGCCCCCCCTGCACCCCCACTCACCTGGAAAGGCAGTGCCAGCGTCACCAAGTGCCCCCCATCCCGCCACCGCAGCCCCCCCTGCACCCCCACTCACCTGGAAGGGCAGTGCCAGCGTCACCAAGTGCCCCCCCATCTCCCCACCGCAGCCCCCCCTGCGCCCCCACTCACCTGGAAGGGCTGGAAGGGGCAGGGGAAGCTGTCCTGGGGCAGGAAGGAGACCTCCCCGTCCAGGAAGAGGGGCACCACCTGGGAGACACTCTGGGCAGCCAGCCTGTGGGGAGGGAAGGGGAGACAAGCAGGAGATGCTGGGAGAGACCCCACAGCAGCCGTGGGGCTGGGAGGTCAGGAGAGCGGCACCCCCCCAGTCACAGCGCCCCTCCCCCCTCGCCGCTCAACCCCCGGCTCTGCAGGACAGCACGGGACGGGACAAAGTGAAACATTTCTGTAATATCTTATGAGCCCGGCCTGCCTCAGTTTCCCCTGTGCTGTTCCCCCGGGGGGGGGACGGGACTGTTTGCTCTCAGGACAGGCTGAGACAAGGAGGGCTGGGGGGGGGGGAGGGGGAGAGTTTGCCTGGCCCCAGATCAGTGGAGATTTGAGCCCCAGGACACCCAGCGCCCCAGGGGACAGATCTCCCCCCTCTGTGCGGCGCCCCCCACTGGAGATGGAAGGGCTGGGGGGCTGGGAGGGGGGGGCTGGAAGAAGTCGGGGTTCTCACCAGGAGTGGGACTGAGGGGACCCAGGGGCTCCCTGCAGCCTGGCCGGGCTCTGGGCCCCCCAGAATGGGCCGTGCTGCACCCCTCAGCTCTCAGGGTGACCCGGGGCAGTCGCTGCGAGCGCTGGCTGAGGGGCACAGGCCTCCCTGGGGGCTGCCCCAGCTGGACTCGCTGCCCGGAGCTCCCGGGGTCCCGGCTAAGGAGCCGGGAAGCAGGGGGCTCACCCAGAGGGTCTGGCTCCTCCCAAGCTGGGGCCGTGGCGTCGACCCCGGGCCCCGGCGGGTGCCGGTGTTACTCACTCAGGGCACAGATGGGTGCTGGCGGCGCTGACGACGGGCACCATGGCAGTCAAGACGTCGTCCTCCAGCAGCAGCCTCCCCAGGGGCGCCCGGGTGTTCTCTGCAGCCGGCAGCGAGGAAAGGCCGGGTCAGCGCCCGCCCGTGGGGGTTCAGGCGCCCCCAGAGGGCTCCGGGGCACTGGCAGGGTTAGGGGAAGGGCGACAGGGCTGGCGTGGCCACTAGAGGCCCTCTCGCCAGCGGGACCTGCCCAGCCCCAGGGACGGGACCTGTCCTGGGTGCCCCTGGTCTGACCCCAACCGCCCCCTTCCCTGCCCAGCCCGGGTCTCACCGTGCATGGCGGCCTGCACCGCCGCGGCGAGCAGACAGGGCACCACGCTCTGGTGGAAGTACCAGCAGCTCTCGGCGTCCCGCTGGCACTGCACCGCCACCCGCTGCAGGCTCTGGCACACGGGCACCACGGCGCCGGCCCCCGCTGGCACGCTCCCTGCCGGCAGAGTGTCCGTGAGTGCCCCCCCCGCCCCTCCCCCGGCACAGATCCCCCCCCCAGCACAGACCCCTGCCCCTCCCCGGCACAGACCCCCCCCCCAGCACAGACCCCCGCACCTCCCCGGCACACACCGTCCCCACCCCTCCCCCGGCACAGACTGCCCCCCTCCCCCGGCAAGGGCTCAGGAGGTGGCAGATGCCAAGCAGCACATGGACAATGTATGAAGTGCCCCTGGGTCCGCTCAGAGCTCCAACCCCAGAGGCACTGGCAGGGTGCCAGCTCCGCAATGCGCCTCGACCCGACCCCCAGCCCCCTGCCAGCCCAGCCCCTCCTCCCCCCAGCTCCGCCGCTGCCCCTCACTCCTGACCCACAACGCCCTGCCAGCCCAGCCCCTCCTCCCCCCAGCTCCGCCGGTGCCCCTCACTCCCGACCCACAACGCCCTGCCAGCCCAGCCCCTCCTCCCCCCAGCTCCGCCGGTGCCCCTCACTCCCGACCCGCAGCCCCCTGCCAGCCCAGCCCCTCCTCCCCCCAGCTCCGCCGGTGCCCCTCACTCCCGACCCGCAGCCCCCTGCCAGCCCAGCCCCTCCTCCCCGCAGCTCCGCCGGTGCCCCTGCTAGGCCAGCCCCGGATCCCAGCCCACGCGCACACATCCCTGCGGATGCCCCTTCCGGTGACTTTACCTCTCGGCACCTGTTGCAGACACTGGAGCAGGACAGGCACCGTCTCTTGCACGATGCCGGGGTGGGTGGACACTGCAGCCAGCGCCTGCAGGCAGCGCGCCCGCGTGGATCGCCTGCCCTCCTCCGCCCGCTCTGAAAGCAGCAGCACCTGGGTGAGACCCAGGGCATGGGCAGGCGGCTGAGGATGGGCAGGGGAGGGGGAGACCAGGCACAGCCTCACCTCTGCCCAGCCCCTTGGAGCACCGCCAAGGCCCAGCCAGGCCCTAGGAGCTGGGACTCCCTCCCCGACCTGGGCAACGCTGCGTTGGCGCCACCCTCAGGGAGCAGCAGGGCCCCTGTGACCACGGCAGGGGCGGGGGGGAAGGGAGAAGGGGAGTCCGGCTCCGTAGAGCTGCCAATCAGAGAACTGCGGGATGGAAGGGACCCGGGGGACTCAGCTAGCCCAGCCCCTGCACGGCTGCTGGACCCGGTATTATCCAGACCAGCCCTGGCCGGTGTGTGTCTACCGGCTCTGAACACCGCCAGGGACCCCCCCCTCCCCCCCCCGGGCCATTTCCTGCCGAGCTGACCCACCCAGAGACTCAGGAAGTTTTTCCTAATGTCCAACCGGAACCGCCCTCGCTGCAATTTAATCCCCTGGCTTCTTGTCCTCTCCTCAGAGGGTAACGAGAATTTATCCCCCTCCTCCTGGAACAACCTTTATGTCCTTGAAACGGTTGTCGTGTCCCCCCCAATCTTCTCTTCTCCAGACTAAACAAACCCACTTTTGTCAATCTCCCCTCACAGGTCAGGTTTAGACCCTCCATCATTTGTGTTGCTCTTCTCTGGACTCTCTCCAATTTGCCCACAGCTTTCCTGAACCGTGGCCCCCAGAAGTGGACACAAGACTCCAGTTGGGGTCTAATGAGCGCAGAGTAGAGCGGAAGAACGACGTCTCGGGTCTCGCCTACAACACTCCTGCTGATACAGCCCAGAGTGACCTTCGCTTTGGTGGCAACAGTGTGACACTGTTGACTCAGATTTAACTTGTGATCCACTCTGACCCCCAGATCCCTCCTGCAGTTCTTCCTAGACAGTCCGCTCCCATCCTGTGTGTGTGGTTCCTTCCTAGACAGTCCGCTCCCATCGTGTGTGTGTGTGTGGTGTGTGTGTGTGTGTGTGGTTCCTTCCTAGACAGTCCGCTCCCATCCTGTGTGTGTGTGTGTGTGTGTGTGTGTGGTTCCTTCCTAGACAGTCAGCTCCCATCCTGTGTGTGTGTGTGTGTGTGTGTGGTTCCTTCCTAGACAGTCAGCTCCCATCCTCTGTGTGTGTGTGTGTGTGTGTGGTTCCTTCCTAGACAGTCAGCTCCCATCCTCTGTGTGTGTGTGTGGGGGGGGGGGGGGTTCCTTCCTAGACAGTCAGCTCCCATCATGTGTGTGTGTGTGTGTGTGTGGTTCCTTCCTAGACAGTCCGCTCCCATCCTGTGTGTGTGTGTGTGTGTGTGTGTGTGGTTCCTTCCTAGACAGTCAGCTCCCATCCTGTGTGTGGTTCCTTCCTAAGTGGAGTAATTTGCATTTGTCCTGATTGAATTTCATCCTGTTTATTTCAGGCCATTTCTCCAGTTTGTCAGATCATTGTGAATGTTAATCCTGTCCCCCAAAGCGGGGGCTCCGTACAGGGTGGCAGGGGTAGTGCAGGGACGGGGGAGGGAGACGCGGGGTCCCAGTGGGGGGGGGCTCCGTACAGGGTGGCAGGGGTAGTGCAGGGACGGGGGAGGGAGACGCGGGGTCCCAGTGGGGGGGGGCTCCGTACAGGGTGGCAGGGGTAGTGCAGGGACGGGGGAGGGGGACGCGGGGTCCCAGTGGGGGGGGGCTCCGTACAGGGTGGCAGGGGTAGTGCAGGGACGGGGGAGGGAGACGCGGGGTCCCAGTGGGGGGGGGCTCCGTACAGGGTGGCAGGGGTAGTGCAGGGACGGGGGAGGGGGACGCGGGGTCCCAGTGGGGGGGGGCTCCGTACAGGGTGGCAGGGGTAGTGCAGGGACGGGGGAGGGAGACGCGGGGTCCCAGTGGGGGGGGGCTCCGTACAGGGTGGCAGGGGTAGTGCAGGGACGGGGGAGGGAGACGCGGGGTCCCAGTGGGGGGGGGCTCCGTACAGGGTGGCAGGGGTAGTGCAGGGACGGGGGAGGGAGACGCGGGGTCCCAGTGGGGGGGGGCTCCGTACAGGGTGGCAGGGGTAGTGCAGGGACGGGGGAGGGAGACGCGGGGTCCCAGTGGGGGGGGGCTCCGTACAGGGTGGCAGGGGTAGTGCAGGGACGGGGGAGGGAGACGTGGGGTCCCAGCCTCCCAGGGTAGCGTTGATGGGACTTTCCCCTAGTGGAGTCACCCCCGCCCCACCCCAGCCAGGCCCAGTACCTGAGTGCAACTCCTCCGCCAGCCTCCGCACCATGCGGCCCGTGAAGGCCCCGGGGTAGAGGGGGGCCAGGGATCCTGCAGCCTCCATGGCGGCCATGCTGCGAGGCAGGAAGAGAAGAGGTGAGGCCCCGGCTGGGACCAGCGGGCAAAGGGCTCGGAGTTGGGGGGAGCCAGGCTGGGTTTGCAGCCACTCAATGGGGGAGCTGGCGGCTGTGCCCCAGCCCCTGGTCCCACCTCCACTGCTGCGGCCGGCCCCGGTGTGGCTCTCGGGGGTGCAGGGCACCCAGGACCCCAAGCGCCCAGCGGGGGCCCAGCCCACCACAGGCCCCCCCCAGCCACTCACCAGCTCTGGGAATCATCCGCGTGCAAGACGAGCCGGGTCAGGTGATCCACGACCAGCTGCACGTCGGGGGGAGCCAGGAGCCCTGGAGCGAGAGACACGACTGAGCCCCCGCAGCCCCACGTGGGGCCAGGAGCGAGAGACACGGCTGAGCCCCCGCAGCCCCACGTGGGGCCCTGGAGCGAGAGACACGGCTGAGCCCCCGCAGCCCCACGTGGGGCCAGGAGCGAGAGACACGGCTGAGCCCCCGCAGCCCCACGTGGGGCCCTGGAGCGAGAGACACGGCTGAGCCCCCGCAGCCCCACGTGGGGCCCTGGAGCGAGAGACACGGCTGAGCCCCCGCAGCCCCACGTGGGGCCCTGGAGCGAGAGACACGGCTGAGCCCCCGCAGCCCCACGTGGGGCCAGGAGCGAGAGACACGGCTGAGCCCCCGCAGCCCCACGTGGGGCCCTGGAGCGAGAGACACGGCTGAGCCCCCGCAGCCCCACGTGGGGCCCTGGAGCGAGAGACACGGCTGAGCCCCCGCAGCCCCACGTGGGGCCCTGGAGCGAGAGACACGGCTGAGCCCCCGCAGCCCCACGTGGGGCCAGGAGCGAGAGACACGACTGAGCCCCCGCAGCCCCACATGGGGCCAGGAGCGAGAGACACGGCTGAGCCCCCGCAGCCCCACGTGGGGCCCTGGAGCGAGAGACACGGCTGAGCCCCCGCAGCCCCACGTGGGGCCAGGAGCGAGAGACACGACTGAGCCCCCACAGCCCCACATGGGGCCCTGGAGCGAGAGACACGGCTGAGCCCCCGCAGCCCCACGTGGGGCCCAGGGCCCTGGAGCAAGAGACACGACTGAGCCCCCGCAGCCCCACATGGGGCCAGGAGCGAGAGACACGACTGAGCCCCCACAGCCCCACGTCGGGCCCAGGCCCCGCCCCGCCCCCACGGCCCACAGCACCATCTAGTGCCCCGGGTGCAGCCACAACACAGCATGGCAGGGCCACGGGACAGCCCAGCAGGAGGGGAACGGGGCCCCGGAGCGCCCTGCGAGGGACCAGACAGCCCCCCCCCCCCATTCCTCCTCCCGGAGACACCCACCTGGCAGCGTGCCCAGGACGGTCAGCGCTCGGATCCCCACCAACTGCAGCTGCACGCTGGGGTCGGTCAGCGCGGAGAACAGCACGGAGCAGAGCGGGGCGCGGGCCCCCAGCAGGGCGCTCTCCTCTGGGGGACAGACAGACAGACAGCGTCACACCCCCAGCAGGGCGCTCTCCTCTGGGGGGGGGGGACAGACAGACAGACAGCGTCACACCCCCAGCAGGGCGCTCTCCTCTGGGGGGGGGGGGGGACAGACAGACAGCGTCACACCCCCAGCAGGGCGCTCTCCTCTGGGGGACAGACAGACAGACAGACAGCGTCACACCCCCAGCAGGGTGCTCTCCTCTGGGGGGGGGACAGACAGACAGACAGCGTCACACCCCCAGCAGGGTGCTCTCCTCTGGGGGGGGGACAGACAGACAGACAGCGTCACACCCCCAGCAGGGTGCTCTCCTCTGGGGGACAGACAGACAGACAGCGTCACACCCCCAGCAGGGCGCTCTCCTCTGGGGGGACAGACAGACAGACAGACAGCGTCACACCCCCAGCAGGGTGCTCTCCTCTGGGGGGGGGACGGGGACAGACAGACAGACAGCGTCACACCCCCAGCAGGGCGCTCTCCTCTGGGGGGGGACAGACAGACAGCGTCACCCCCCCAGCAGGGTGCTCTCCTCTGGGGGGGGGGGGGGACAGACAGACAGACAGCGTCACCCCCCCAGCGCTGGCCCAGGCACCTCACCCACCACAGAAGTGCAGCCACCTCTGGGGCAGGATGCAGCAGCTGGTTCACCTGCACGTCAGTTTGAAACGCAGCCCATCCCTGCCGAGTCCAGCGCCCAGGACCAGGCCGGCGCGTCGGGGGCACCCGGGAAGTGGGTCATGGCCCCCTCCATGCTGGGGGGGGGGGGAGGGGGGGGCTAACAGCCTCACCTTCATCCTCATGTCCCCACTTCTGCTGCAGCTCCAAGAAGCCCAGAAGCATCTCCAGGATCGTCCTCCGCTGGCTGCTCTACACGGGAGCAAAGGCCCAGCCCCGGTCAGAGGCCCCTGCCTGGAGCTGGGGGGGGGGGGTCCCCCAGCCCCAGGGCCCCCCGGTGCAGACTGTGCTCTGGTGGGCACCTCACCTGGGGGTGCTGGTTGTACTGCTCCAGCAGCAGGGGCACCACGCTGCTGGTGATCCTGTGGCCGGCTCGGAAGGAGGCGCCTGCCGCTGCCTGCAGGAGCTTGGCACTCGGCCACACCAGCTTCATATCCGGCTCGCAGAGATGGCGCCTGCAGTCTGAGAGAGCAGGCTGAGTGTCGCCGAGCGAGGGGGCGTCGGGGCCCTGCACCCCACTTCCCGCCATTCCCCGGACACAGGGACGACAGGAACCCCGGCCAAACCAGAGCTTGTCGTCCCAACAGGAGCCCGCGGTCAGGTCCTTTCGGGAGCAGGGAGAAGAGACCCCAGACTTGGGGGCTCCCTCCTCTTCCCCAGCCAACTCCAAACCCCTCCAGCTGTCCCACCAGCTGCCCCCGGCCACTCCCCAGCCTTTGTCCAGGTTCCCGGGCAGAAGGGGTCACCTGGCCCCATCCCCCAGGCTCAGGTATGGTCCCTCAAGGGAAGCCTCCCGTCCCCAATGACACTCCCAGGTCACACCCGCCCCCCTCCCTGCTGCGTCACGGCCAGCGAGGACCCCGGGAGCCTCCCCCCGGAGCCCAGCGGGTGACCCCGGCACTTCCCCGGGCTGTCCTGCCCCGGGGCCCGGCGGTACCTTGCAGGATGCCGCCCAGGAAGGAGTCTAGCAGGTCCTCAGTGTCCGAGCTGAGCACGGAGCGGGACAGGCAGGCGGCCAGGCCGTGCAGCGCAGCCAGCGCCTCCGCCTCCACCTTCTCGCTGGCCGTCTGGAACACCTGGGGAGGGAGTCAGACAGGCCCGGACGCCGGCAGGGGAGACAGGCCCCACCCCAAACGCACTCCCCACGAGCCCGAATGGCCCCGCTGGGGTCTGGGCTTTGCCCGGGGGTCCAGGCAGGGCCAACCACAGCCCTCTGGGGCTCTCCTGCGGGGACCCCTCTTCCCTGCAGGGAGCCCCCTGCCCCCAGCCGCACTCACCTCCCTGCGCAGGGACGACCACAGGCTGGGGAGGAATTCCTGCAGCTCCTTCTGCCCGTAGATGGTGCAGCAGGCGCCCTGCAGCAGGGAGCCAGGACAGACGTTAGGCACGTGCCAGCAAGGGAACCCCCCCACCCCCGTCAGAGGGCTCAGCCTGCCAGTGCTGCAGGGCCAGTGCTCCCGCCCGCCCCCAGGGCTCTGTCCCCCGTACCAGGGTCTGCAGGGAGTCCAGCTTGGCGCTCTGCATCTCCGAG
This sequence comes from Sternotherus odoratus, assembly GCA_032164245.1. NCBI lineage: Eukaryota > Metazoa > Chordata > Testudines > Kinosternidae > Sternotherus > Sternotherus odoratus. The sequence goes on from JAVMKO010000005.1 coordinate 106,942,953, forward strand.
TCCATCTTCTCGATTAGCAGCGGCAGCAGGAACTGGAGCGAGAGGCGTTAGGCTCCCTGGACCCAGCCCCCGAGCCCACCCCGCCAGCTCCCCTCCCCGGACAGAGGCAGGGCTGAGTGCAGAGCCCCCCCCTTGCACGGCTGCCGGCAGCCACCCTGAGCTCGCAGGGCAGGCGACACGGGGGAGCCTGCCAGGGCTTGCTGCCCTGTCCGGGGAGCCCAGCCCGTCAGCTGCCATCCTGCCCCAGAGAGCTGCTTCCCCAGAGCGCCTGGCATCAGTGCCCAGCAGCCCACAGCCCGTCTGGCCGGTCCTAGCTCCGGGGCCCAGCCAGTCCCCCGGAACGGCGGCGTCCGTTTGCGACAGGGAGGGTCACAGGGAGCCAGGGAGTCTCCGGCACGGCCCTGTCCTAGCTCCGTGCCCCAGCCAGTCCCCCGGAACGGCGGCGTCCGTTTGCGACAGGGAGCCGGGGAGTCTCCGGCCCGGCCCTTTGGAAATCAAGCTGGGATGTGTTGCTAAGGAACCGGCCCTGGGGATTATTTCCGGGCAGGTCTGCAGATGATCAGGATGGCCTGGGATCTGTGGATAGGGTGAGCCATGCAGGGAGCTGGCTCTGCTCTGAGGTGCCGCCCGCTACTCTGGAGAGGGGCCAGTACCCAGACGGATCCCCTCCCGCACTGCAACCCAGAGCACAGAACACCCACCTGCCCTCCCTCCACCTCACAAGGGCGATGCTCCCGCCTGAGGGGCGTCGTACCTCGGCAAACTGGGGGGTGGAGGCCAGCACGGCCCGGAGGCTCACAATCAGGTCCTCTCTCTGAATGCAATGAGGGTCGTTGGGGGGCTGCAACGGAAGCACAAAGAGCCAGGGGCCCGTCAGACAGATCCCCCAAGAACAGAACAAGCAGCAAAACGAACCAGAGGAAAAGAGGCAGTTGGAGAGGAAAAGGGCATCGTTTAAACACTGCAAGTCAAACCCTCCCAAGGGAAACAGAACGGAGCAGAGACTCTGGCAAGTTTCTGTGCCTTGGTCTCCACGGCGGAGGAGGTGAGGGAGATTCCCACACCTGAGCCAGTCTTTTTAGGTGACATCTGAGGACCTGTCCCGGAGTCAGGTGTCAGTAGAGGAGGTTTTGGAACAAACTGATCAACTGAACAGCAACAAGTCACCAGGACCAGACGGGATCACCCAAGAGTTCTGGAGGAACTCGAATGCGCAATTGCAGAATCATTAATTGTGGTCTGTAACCTATCACTTGAATCAGCCTCTGTACCAGACGACTGGAGGGTCGCTAATGCGACACCAATTTTTTAAAAGGGTCCAGAGGTGATCCTGGCAATTGCAGGCCAGTAAGTCTGACTTCAGTCCCGGGGAAACTGGCTGAAACCGTAGTAAAGAGCAGAACTGCCAGACACAGCGATGAACACCATTTGTCGGGGAAGAGTCAACACGGTTTCTGTAAAGGGAAATCGCGCCTCCCCAATCTACTAGAATTCTTTGAGAACATCAACAAGCATGTGGCCAGGGGGATCCAGTGGACAGAGTGTACTTGGATTTTCAGAAAGCCTTTGACAATGTTCCTCCCCAAAGGCTCTTAAGTCAAGTCAGCTGTCATGGGAGAAAATCCATGATCCTCTCATGGCCTGGTAACTGGTTAAGAGAGAGGAAACAAAGGGACCAGAGACCAGTCAAACGAACCTGTTCGCACATACACCATCCTGCCCCCAGAAAAGTCTGCAGCCTAGGACCCAGAGACCCACAACGGGACGCTCACCACCCTCAGTTCTCCCCTGGCCCCCCTTGCCCCCAGCCCTGGACGGGATAGGGCCCCATGGGAACGTGCTGATGGGGCAATGCAGAACGTATGGGGAGGAGAGACTCACTCACAGGAGTAAAATCAATGGGGAAGTAGCAGGACGTCACTTCAAAGAGTTCCTCCACAAAGGGACCTGCAGGGAGAGAGCAGAGATGGCTCAGCCCCACAGCGCCCGACAGGCGTGTCACCCAAGCCAGGAGTCAGCAGCTCGGGATCCTGGGAGCCCCCAAGGGTGGCGGCTGCCCAGGAGAGAGGCATCTCCAAGAGCCGGGGGTCCCCCAAGCCGCCTGCAGGGCCGCCAGGTGCTTACCCAGCACGTAGTCCTTGAGGACGAGGTCGCGGACGATCTGGAAGGCAACCAGCAGATTGCGAGGGTCCTTCTCCCCGTCCATCACCTGGATGAAGCCGAACGTGAAGTCGGCGCCCAGGCCCTTCAGCTCTGCAGAGGGAAGGAGCATGCACAGCGATGGCCCAGGGTCCCGCCGCCCAGCCGCAGGGCCAATCCACGGGGGACAGCCAGCCGGCTCCCCCAAACCTCAGCCAGGCCACAGCGCCCACCGCCCTGGCTCACCTTCCTCTCTGGTGCGCATGAAGTTGGTGATGATGCTGTAGACTGTGTGGCGATCCAGCTGTGGCAGGGACTGGAGGGGAAGAGCGGAGGAGTTAGGAGAACACGCACGTGATCCAGAGCAGAGCTCACGGGGGGCTGGGGGAGGGAAGTTAGTGTGGCACAAAGGGTGACAAAGTGGGAATGTTCTTAATGTTCTCTCTGGATACTGTGTGGGTGCCTCAGTTTCCCCTGTACGTGTCTTAAGTCTCTAGGTGGGATAAGGGGGTGATTGTTGCAGAGCAGAGAGACAGTGTAAGAGAACGGCCGACACCCTGTCTCCTGGGCCCCTCCCCTGCCAGGGGTCAGCTGACGGGGTGGGAGAATAAAGGGATCAGGGGACCTCCTGGCCTGGGGAAGAGACAAAGGCCCGAGGGGCGGGGGGGGGGGGGGAGTTTCGGTTTGGCGCTGGCTGGGGAAATGGCCAGAGGCGCAGACTTGGGGTCTGGCTCCCTGCTCCCCCCCCCCCGAAGATGGACCCGGCTGAGGGGTCCTGTTCTCTGTTCCTACAAGCTCGGTTCTAAACCCTGTTCCTGTCGTCTAATAAACCTTCTGTTTTACTGGCTGGCTGAGAGTCACGTCTGACTGTGGAGTTGGGGTGCAGGATCCACGGGCTCCCCCAGGACCCCGCCTGGGCAGGCTCGCTGGGGGAAGCGCACGGAGGGGCAGGGGATGCTGGATGCTCGGAGGTCGGACCCGGGAAGGTGGGAGCCGGGTGAGATTCTTGCCCTGGGGACAGTCGCTCAGAGAGGAGGGTCCCCCAGAGTCCTGACTGACCCCGGGGGGAGCAGTTCAGAGCATCGCCCGGGGACTCCGTGACAGAGGGTATTAAACAAGGAGGTCAGGCTGGGTGATCGTCTCCCAGAACAGGTGGAATCCCCGTTGCTTGGAGGTCTAACCCTGGCCTGCAGAACAGCCTGAAGGGCCCAATCCCGCCCTGTCCAGAGCGGGTGGGGGCGCGGCCCAGATGGGACCCGGGGCTCTGCTCTCTGAGACTTTTCCATGCTCCAGGAGGAGCCGGCCCCCAGAGCAGCCCTGAGCCGCCAGCCAGCAGGGAGTCGCCAGGGATCAGCACTGCCCTCCTCCGGGCATGGCGGGATCCACACCTCCGCGCAGGGGGGACAGGGGAGCCGGAGCTGTGCCCCGACCCGAGAGGGGCAGCCTGACTCCCCAGACCACGCACGCGACAGGCTCCGGCCGCTCACCTGGACGTGCACCTCCTGGAAGACGGCTTTGAGCACGGACACGGCCAGGCCTGGGGCCAGCACCTCACACATGCTCTGGGGACACAGGGAGGGAGAAGCGAGGTAGAGCCAGAGCTGCCAGCCACCACCGCAGGGTGATCTGAGCAGAGTGGGGTGCCCGCATGCTACCCCGCCCCCTCCAGGATTCACACCCTGCCCAGCCTGTCCGCGAGCCCACCGGCTAATCACACTAACGAGTCAATCACCGCTGGGCCAGAAGGACCCACCCGCTCCTGGGGAGGACCCTGCCCATGGCCATTAACATGAAAAAGGGTGACCCAAGCTCATGCTTCAGGGTCTAAGATGCCCCCCCCCCCCCAGGGTCAGGAAGGAATCTGCCGTCCCCCCTCCCCCCAGCATCATTCACATGCATGAGGTGGCTTCAGCTTCTTCAGAAGCATCCTACAGGCCACAGCCGGTGCCAAGCGACTAGCAGGCTCCCATGTGCCCACTCCCAGCTCTGCCCGGAATCCTTCCCCTGCCGGGCAGAGGGGCTGCGGGGGCAGTGAGCTCACCAGCGCGTGGAGTCCCTGCAGCACAGCGGGGATCACCAGGTGATGATCCTTCAGCCGGTTCTCATAGAAGAGGACCAGGTGCGTCACTGCATGGAAACAAGGGTTAGTCCTCCACTGCCCCGCCCTGAGAGCCAGGGCCCCGGCACGGCTGCCAGGCTAGGCCATGGGGAGCCATCCACTCCCCCACTCTGCACCCCATGTCTGAGCGCTAATGGGGGAGGGGGGCACACCAGCAGCTCTGCCCACGTCTGGGCGAAACCAGGTACAGGCCTGGGCGTAAGTGTGTGTGCAAAGCCCGGGCCAGGAGCCGACCAGTCAGCTCAGCCAAGCAGGGCGACGTGCCAGGGCGGGAGCAGCCTGGGATCCCCCCCGATCACACTCCTTTGCCCTGAATCGCAGCTCACTGCCCGGTGCCCTCCGCTGGGGGGGGGGGGGGGGGGACACTCAGCCTGGCACGAGGACGGCTTGGAAATGAACAGCCAGGCTGAGCGCCACCCCTGCCAATGACCCCCCGTCGTTAGACTTAACACTGAGGCAGGCAGGGCGGGGGGCGGACAGCTCACGACCCCCACCAACGACCCCTGCGCTACGGCCCAGCATGCACACGGTGAGTCCCCACCCCGGGATCCGGCACATCCCCTACCTTCTTCCTCCTGCAGCATGGAGTGACACTGCAGCAGGACCTGGGACAGCAGCTGGAGGCCTCGCCCACGCGAGCGAGGCTCTGGATTCTCAAGGCAGGACCTAGAGGAGACGAGAGGCTGCAGTGAGCGGAGCCCCGGTCAGTGCGTCCAGGTGCGGGGGAGAGGAGCGGAGCCCCGGTCAGTGCGTCCAGGTGCGGGGGAGAGGAGCGGAGCCCCGGTCAGTGTGTACAGGTGAGGGGGAGAGGAGCGGAGCCCCGGTCAGTGTGTACAGGTGAGGGGGAGAGGAGCGGAGCCCCGGTCAGTGTGTCCGGGCGAGGGGGAGAGGAGCGGAGTCCCGGTCAGTGTCTACAGGTGAGGGGGAGAGGAGCGGAGCCCCGGTCAGTGTGTACAGGTGAGGGGGAGAGGAGCGGAGCCCCGGTCAGTGCGTCCAGGTGCGGGGGAGAGGAGCGGAGCCCCGGTCAGTGCGTCCGGGCGAGGGGGAGAGGAGCGGAGCCCCGGTCAGTGCGTCCGGGCGAGGGGGAGAGGAGCGGAGCCCCGGTCAGTGCGTCCGGGCGAGGGGGAGAGGAGCGGAGCCCCGGTCAGTGCGTCCGGGCGAGGGGGAGAGGAGCGGAGCCCCGGTCAGTGCGTCCGGGCGAGGGGGAGAGGAGCGGAGCCCCGGTCAGTGTGTCCGGGCGAGGGGGAGAGGAGCGGAGCCCCGGTCAGTGTGTCCGGGCGAGGGGGAGAGGAGCGGAGCCCCGGTCAGTGCGTCCGGGCGAGGGGGAGAGGAGCGGAGCCCCGGTCAGTGTGTCCGGGCGAGGGGGAGAGGAGCGGAGCCCCGGTCAGTGTGTCCGGGCGAGGGGGAGAGGAGCGGAGCCCCGGTCAGTGCGTCCGGGCGAGGGGGAGAGGAGCGGAGCCCCGGTCAGTGCGTCCGGGCGAGGGGGAGAGGAGCGGAGCCCCGGTCAGTGCGTCCGGGCGAAGGGGAGAGGAGCGGAGCCCCGGTCAGTGCGTCCGGGCGAAGGGGAGAGGAGCGGAGCCCCGGTCAGTGCGTCCGGGCGAAGGGGAGAGGAGCGGAGCCCCGGTCAGTGCGTCCGGGTGAGGGGGAGGGGAGCGGAGCCCCGGTCAGTGTGTCCGGGTGAGGGGGAGAGGAGCGGAGCCCCGGTCAGTGTGTCCGGGCGAGGGGGAGAGGAGCGGAGCCCCGGTCAGTGTGTCCGGGCGAGGGGGAGAGGAGCGGAGCCCCGGTCAGTGTGTCCGGGCGAGGGGGAGAGGAGCGGAGCCCCGGTCAGTGTGTCCGGGTGAGGGGGAGAGGAGCGGAGCCCCGGTCAGTGTGTCCGGGTGAGGGGGAGAGGAGCGGAGCCCCGGTCAGTGTGTACAGGTGAGGGGGAGAGGAGCGGAGCCCCGGTCAGTGTGTCCGGGTGAGGGGGAGAGGAGCGGAGCCCCGGTCAGTGTGTCCGGGTGAGGGGGAGAGGAGCGGAGCCCCGGTCAGTGTGTCCGGGTGAGGGGGAGAGGAGCGGAGCCCCGGTCAGTGTGTCCGGGTGAGGGGGAGAGGAGCGGAGCCCCGGTCAGTGTATACAGGTGAGGGGGAGAGGAGCGGAGCCCCGGTCAGTGTGTCCAGGTGAGGAGGAGAGGAGCGGAGCCCCGGTCAGTGTGTCCAGGTGAGGGGGAGAGGAGCGGAGCCCCGGTCAGTGTATACAGGTGAGGGGGAGAGGAGCGGAGCCCCGGTCAGTGTATACAGGTGAGGGGGAGGGGAGCGGAGCCCCGGTCAGTGTGTCCGGGTGAGGGGGAGGGGAGCGGAGCCCCGGTCAGTGTGTCCGGGTGAGGGGGAGAGGAGCGGAGCCCCGGTCAGTGTGTCCGGGTGAGGGGGAGAGGAGCGGAGCCCCGGTCAGTGTGTCCGGGTGAGGGGGAGAGGAGCGGAGCCCCGGTCAGTGTCTACAGGTGAGGGGGAGAGGAGCGGAGCCCCGGTCAGTGTGTCCGGGCGAGGGGGAGAGGAGCGGAGTCCCGGTCAGTGTGTACAGGTGAGGGGGAGAGGAGCGGAGCCCCGGTCAGTGTGTACAGGTGAGGGGGAGAGGAGCGGAGCCCCGGTCAGTGTGTCCGGGTGAGGGGGAGAGGAGCGGAGCCCCGGTCAGTGTGTCCGGGTGAGGGGGAGAGGAGCGGAGCCCCGGTCAGTGTGTCCGGGTGAGGGGGAGAGGAGCGGAGCCCCGGTCAGTGTGTCCGGGTGAGGGGGAGAGGAGCGGAGCCCCGGTCAGTGTATACAGGTGAGGGGGAGAGGAGCGGAGCCCCGGTCAGTGTGTCCAGGTGAGGAGGAGAGGAGCGGAGCCCCGGTCAGTGTGTCCAGGTGAGGGGGAGAGGAGCGGAGCCCCGGTCAGTGTATACAGGTGAGGGGGAGAGGAGCGGAGCCCCGGTCAGTGTATACAGGTGAGGGGGAGGGGAGCGGAGCCCCGGTCAGTGTGTCCGGGTGAGGGGGAGGGGAGCGGAGCCCCGGTCAGTGTGTCCGGGTGAGGGGGAGAGGAGCGGAGCCCCGGTCAGTGTGTCCGGGTGAGGGGGAGAGGAGCGGAGCCCCGGTCAGTGTGTCCGGGTGAGGGGGAGAGGAGCGGAGCCCCGGTCAGTGTCTACAGGTGAGGGGGAGAGGAGCGGAGCCCCGGTCAGTGTGTCCGGGCGAGGGGGAGAGGAGCGGAGTCCCGGTCAGTGTGTACAGGTGAGGGGGAGAGGAGCGGAGCCCCGGTCAGTGTGTACAGGTGAGGGGGAGAGGAGCGGAGCCCCGGTCAGTGTGTCCGGGTGAGGGGGAGAGGAGCGGAGCCCCGGTCAGTGTATACAGGTGAGGGGGAGAGGAGCGGAGCCCCGGTCAGTGTGTACAGGTGAGGAGGAGAGGAGCGGAGCCCCGGTCAGTGTGTCCAGGTGAGGGGGAGAGGAGCGGAGCCCCGGTCAGTGTGTCCAGGTGAGGGGGAGAGGAGCGGAGCCCCGGTCAGTGTATACAGGTGAGGGGGAGAGGAGCGGAGCCCCGGTCAGTGTATACAGGTGAGGGGGAGGGGAGCGGAGCCCCGGTCAGTGTGTCCGGGTGAGGGGGAGAGGAGCGGAGCCCCGGTCAGTGTGTACAGGTGAGGGGGAGAGGAGCGGAGCCCCGGTCAGTGTGTCCGGGTGAGGGGGAGAGGAGCGGAGCCCCGGTCAGTGTGTACAGGTGAGGGGGAGAGGAGCGGAGCCCCGGTCAGTGTATACAGGTGAGGGGGAGAGGAGCACTTCGAGCAGCGACGGCACAAGGACTACGCTGCTCTCTGCCCTGTTCTGACACTGCTGCATGGCCTTGGCAATGTCACTTCCCCTCTGGGTAACAGCCGCCTGCCCGTCTGCCTTCGTGGGAGGGACTGGGGCGGGACTTCGCTCACTCAGCTGTTCGGGGCTATGGAGTGACACCAGAGGGCCCTCCCCCTCCCCCCGTTCTCCAACGCTCTCGGTTCCGCCTGGCCACCGGGTCAGAGGGGAGGAGCAGCCCGAGACAGGACCCTTGGGAGAGGGGCCGTTACTCTGGATCCTGGCAGGCAAAGACTTGGGGGCGACTCCCAGAATTCATCCTCCTGAAGCAATCTGGTACACACGGGCTGGGCCAGGGAGGCGGCACTCAGCCCCGGCGCCATGAACGCTCTTCCCCAGAGGGGACGCTGCGTGGTACCGATCAGCCAGAGTGCACGGGGGGTCTTGGCTCCGGACGGGAGCTCCGCTCCGAGCCCGACTCTCCTGAGACGGAGGAAGAGGGAGAAGGATTCGAGGTTCTCACCCCAGGGCTTCCACGATCTCCAGGATGGTCCAGCTTCCCGCTTTCACCCCTAGGAAGAGACAAACAATGAGCCGGGGGAGCCCAGGCGCCCCTCAGACAGCCAGGGCCCCGGAGAGCAGGGCTGGGCTGCTCTTTCTCTCAGACCCCGCTGATGGCACAGGTGCCGTGTGTTTCCCTGGCACCTCATTAAGTACTGGGGAAGTTACGGGGTATCGTGGCGCCTGGCAGGGCGTACACACGCCAGCTCCCGAGAAGGGAACGGGCTGGGGCGGGTTTTACGAAGTCTCTGCATCACCGGCTGCAGCATCACTCGGTGTCACACGAGGGTCTGAGTTCCAGTCCCACGTGAAGAGCCCTCGTCTGGCTCCCTCTGCAGCCTCACCGGGCAAGGGGTGGAATACCATTCAGTCCCTGTCCCCGGTCCCTATCCCCAGATCAGCAGAAAAGTCCAGGCCTGGGATCCAGTGTTTTAGTGCCGTCTTTGCTGAGAAGGGGGCCCAAGTAAGACAGCAACAGGACTCCCAGGTTCTAGTCCTAGCTTTGGCTCGGATCCCTCAGGAAGGTCACGTCACCTATCTGTGCCTCAGTTTCCCTACCGGTAAAGCAGGGGTAAGTCACCAGCAGGGAACTCCTGAGGCCTCTCTCAACGTCCGTCACACACTCTGAGAAGGTTGGAGCGTCAGCCCCAGAGAAGAGCTAACATTGCACTGCTGATGTGATTTGCTGTCCTGGACAGAGTTCAATTCCTCAATTACAGGCGCATGACACACACTCATCTGGTGTTCCTAGCTGGCCCATTCCCCGACTCCGGGACCACATGCTCCCCCCCAGAGCAGCGCAGGGGGAGAGCAGAAACCCTGCCAGCGGAGGGGATTACAGTCAACTCTCTCCCCAGGTGAATGGCCCGGCAGCCACCCACTGAACATGCTCTGGGGCGCAATTCTGCCCCTCTCCCAGGCGCTCAGGCCTCCGCTCATGTGTAAATACTCCTTAGGCTACTGCTAGCCCAGTGAATGTCCCTTAAGCTGTTCAGTCCAGCTCCCCAGTATTGGGGAGAGCTCGGCGGGGCCCACAGAGGAGGAAGGAACCTGTAAGGTTAGCACACCAGGCAGCTCACTAACACTGAGACGGGGCTTCCAGTGCTGGTCAGCACAACACCAGCTAGAACGGAGACCAGAATCCCCTTGGTGCAATGCCCCTTTAAGAGGGAGGGGCCCACCTGTGCCTGTACCCAAGGGAGAAGGAGCCTGTCGGAGTCAGGAGGGGCAGGTAAGAGCTGCCCCAGGAAAAGAGCTGAAGGAGAACAACTACCCGGGGGCTGCCGGCGAGGAGCTTGGAGGAAAGTGGTTGTTGAGAACTGACCAAAGCTGGGGACCTCTGAGGGTGGGAGTCTGGGACATTGGCCCCTAGGAAACGGGGAAGAACCAGCCTGGTCAGGAGAAGCCAAGCCCAGAAGCAAGAGGGTGTGATGTTATTGACATGAACTGGGACCGCCAAGGTCCCATAGTGACACCAGGCATAGGAGGAGGGGGATACTGCAGGATGAGGCGTTGTCAGCATGAAGGCCAAGGAAGGGTTGTGTCTCAGACAGTGCAAGACTATATTCCCTTCATGGGTGGAAGAAAGGGGAAACTGAGATAGGCACCCCAGTCATGCTGCAGCCTGCTGCTGGAGAGCACCCACCCCCCTTAACCTACACAAGAATCGGTGATTGAGGAGCATCAGCAGAGCTATGGGGAGGACTGGAATAGTAGGGGTGTGCCGGCCAGAGCTGGCACTAGGAGAGCTCGGATGATCCAGAACTAGAATAGCAGAGGGTGCCACGGGTCGCTGCCAGAACTGCGCGTGGGAAAGCAGAAATGGAAGAGCAGAGGGGTGGGTTAGGATGTAATGAAGTTGCATCGGAAGCTCCAAGAAGGAAACATGTAATATGCAAATTTGAATAAAGCTCAACTGTCAAGTCTCCTAAAAGACCAGGAACCCCAAACCCCCAAGGACTAACCCTGAGCAATGAATTTCTGCACTTGTAAAGGCGAGATTTAGAATAATCCCTACAGAGAGGAGTGTTTCCTCATAAACAGGAAAAGGCTCAAGTAGAGTGACTTAACCATGACACGTTACTAAGGCTTCTTGAGGTTACGGTACCTGCTCATTCTGCTATGTTCTGAGGCTAGAGCATTTGCTCAATGCTCAGGTGACCGGAGCCTACAGTATTTTCACCTACCAACCGCATTAGCCTATGAAAGACACCTTTTGTTGACTGTGCCAGCAGCGGATACTGCTATTGGGTTGAAGGTGGTGCAGCCGTAAGCACAGGCATGGTCCGATTGTGCTCAGCATGGTTTCAGAAAATATGGTAAACCTGTGAAACTTTCAGCAGCATCACTATACGGGGGTATGGCATAGAGTGCCATTGTGTAAGAGTAATTCCATGTATCACTCTGTGCTGTGTTTCCATGTTCTCCTGAGGACCGGGTGAACAGAAGTGCATGATTTACCTTCTCTGCACCATTCATTAGTCTGGGTACATCGTGTTCCGCTGATTTGTCTCCACTCTAAACAAAACAGCCTTGTATTCTCTCTTCCCAGACCTCTAATCATTGCTACATCCTTTCATTTCTTCTATACCCCCTTCAAACATGGCGGCCAGGAAGGAGCCCAGTACTCAAGGTGAGTGTGTGATGGATTTCATGGTGTAGGGGTAGTTTAAATTGTTCCTTCCAACAAATACCACCGTCCTTTTCACTTGCCATCATGTTAGCCAATGACATTCTGCATTATCTGCTTCTTTTGCCAGCTCACCGCTCATCCCTTTCCCCAACCCACTGATAAACAGGTTACAAACCAAGAGTCCCTGTACAGACTCCCAGCCCCCAACTACGATTCCATGAGGTCTAATAGACCGTGTATCCATCCCTACTACGCTCTTAGCTCCTTGCCAACCCCTTGCCAAGACACAGCCATACACCCGTGTATCCTTAAAAGCCAAATTCCAGATGCGGCAAAATCCCTTAATACAGTGGTTTTCAAACTTTTTGTAGTGGTGACCCCTTTCCCACACCAAGCCTCTAAGTGTGACCCCCCGAAGGGTCAGGCGGGGGGGGGGGGGGCGCATGCCTGCAGCCCAATGTGGCAGGGGCCAGACTGGGGAGAGGGGGGGTCCAGCAGCCCCCCGGGGCAGGGACTGGGGTTGAGAGGGGGTGCCTGTAGCCCGCTAGGGCAGGGGCTGGGTGTCACGTTACTGAAATAATTTGGGATCCTATAGATCATTGGTGCAACCAGGGTCCTATAGTGGCACCAAATCTTATGTACAGGGGTCATAATGGGTGTCTACAACCAGGTTATGGATTGCTGATTATGAATATGCCATTGGTCTGTGTGTATCAGTTTTGTAGTTGAAGTGATGAATATTGGCTCTGGACTGTCTGTCTGTCCAAATATTGTGCTCTGCTGGGGGGGACACTCCAGAGTATTGGGCGTCAGCTTTGCTTGAGCTGCCTGATGGCCCATTAAAGGACCATCAACTACACAATGAACTTTGTCCACACCCGAGATTCGCCAGGAATGTGACCAGCCTGGTCAGAAACTGAATCCTGGAGAGTCTGGTAATTGGACCATGTGACTATGAACCTTCATTTTGCATAAGGAGGAGGGGGGTCTTCACCCACAGGAGGAAGTCTATAAAACCTGGGAGACACTTCATCCATTTGGTCTTCTACCTCCAGTCTTCAGCCTGCCTTGTTTCCAGCTCTGGATGGACTTTGCTACACAGGGGAACTCTGGCCAAGGGATGCTGACCGATCCCTGGAGGGGATGCTTTCCAGAGACTGTGATTTGAACCTGCAGTTATTCTTCCTTTTCTGCAAGCCTGAACCAAGAGATTTGCCATCACTGCATGTAATTGATTTCTTTTAACCATTCCTAACCCTCACCTAGACCTTTTTCCTTGTATAATAAACCTTTAGATTTTAGATTCTAAAGGATTGGCAACAGCGTGATTTGTGGGAAGATCTGATTGGTATATTGACCTGGGTCTGGGGCCTGATTCTTTGGAATTGGGGAGAACCGTTTTCTTTATTTGGGGGATTGGTTTTCATAATCACTGATCCCCAGGACAGGGGGCTGCTGGTGGTGATACTGGGAGTCTGGAGTGTCTAAGGGGATTGCTTGTGTGACTTGTGGTTAGCCAGTGGGGTGAAACCAAAGTCTTTTCTGTTTGGCTGGTTTGGTGCCTTAGTGTGGAAAAACCCCAGCTTTGGGCTGTAGTTGCCCCTTTGGACGCAATCTGTCCTGATCTGACACTCACAGTCGGATCCCACCAGGAACAGCTCCGTCACACTGGGATGGGGGGGTTCCAGCAGCCCACTGTGGCAGGGGCTGGGCTCATGGGGGCACCGGCAGCCCCCACCTCTGCAGGGGCCTGGGCTGGGTCGGGCATGTGGCAGTGCCGGCAGCCCGCCACAGCAGGTGCCAGGGCCCGGACCGGGCTTGCAGGGCCGCCAGCAGCCCACCATGGCGGGAGCTGAGACCGGGCTCGCGAGGCCACCAGCAGACTGCCGCGGCAGGAGATGTGGCCAGGACAGGCCTTATGGGGGTGCCGGCAGCCCGGCAGCAGGGGCCGGATGCTAGCGGCCCGCGGCAGCGTCACTGTTCAGGGCCAGCTGCTGGCAGCAGGGGCTTGCGACCCCCAGAGGGGTCCCGACTCCCACCGTGAGAACCAATCTCTTAATGTAACAGTCTCCGAATGACTGGTACAAACAGAATGGCAAGGTCTCTGGGGAGCCAAACAGCACCAACCTTGTCAAGAGAATCTTAGAAATGGGGGGGCTGGATGGGACCTCAAGAAGTCCTTTAGTCCAGCCCCTTGTGCTGAGGACGGAGGAAACCTTGACCACCCCCGACAGGTGTCTGTCCAACCTGGTCTTAGAAACTTCCAGTTACGGGGATTCCACAGCCTGCCTCGGACGCTAGTCCAGAGCGTAACTCTCCTTAGAGATGAAGCCCCGTCCTCCTTGTCCCAGCCGTGATGCACACGGAGAACAACTGATCGCTGTCCTCTACAACTGCAGACTATTATCAGACTTCCCCCTCAGTCTTGTCTCAAGGAAATATGCCTTTTATTAACCACCCTTCACAGGTCAGGTTTTCTAAACCTTTTTTAAACCTTTCATCATTTTTGTTGCTGTCCTCTGGACTCTCCCTCTCAGCATGGTGCCCTCCTCAGCGCCCAGTGCAGTGGGGAGAGTTACCGCCCACACCGGACATACCACACCAGAGAGAACTATCCCACCCCGAGAAGGGCCAGAGACAGCAGGGACCTACACACGGGAACGGCAGCCAGGGACTGGGCCACCTCAAACCCCCGAAAGTGCAGATGTCACCCAAGTGACCTGAAGCTTTGTTCTCCTGTATCCACTCTTGTCCACCCGCCCCCAGGCAAGGGCCATCCTAACCCAGATTCCCAGCATGCCCACTATCCCGTCTTCCCCCAGGACCCTGCCCCCCAGCACACTGCCCCACATCCCCCGCATCAGCCCCACCCAGCCCTGTCCCACACTCCACAACCAGCCTGCCCCCAGCCCTGCTCCTCATCTCCCCAGCCCCACCCCATAGTCACCCGCCCCCCAGCCCTGCTCCTCACCTCCCCAGCCCCACCCCATAGTCACCCGCCCCCCAGCCCTGCTCCTCACCTCCCCAGCCCCACCCCATAGTCACCCGCCCCCCAGCCCTGCTCCTCATCTCCCCAGCCCCACCCCATAGTCACCCGCCCCCCAGCCCTGCCCCTCATCTCCCCAGCCCCACCCCATAGTCACCCGCCCCCCAGCCCTGCTCCTCATCTCCCCAGCCCCACCCCATAGTCACCCGCCCCCAGCCCCGCCCCACATCCCCCCAGCTCAGCTCCGCCTCATGCCCCGCCCCGCCCCCGCCGGTACCTGCCGCCACCTCGGCCGCCCGCCCGTCCTGCTGCCCGGCCACGAAGTCCCGCACCCAGCCCCGCAGGGCGCCGCCCGGCCCCTCAGCACCGGCCGCCGCCATGATACGCTGGGGGGAGGGGGGGGGCGAACACTGGCGCACGCGCCCCACGGAGCGACACCCCGGCCCGTCACGTGGGATGGGCGGGATAAAACCTGTCACGTGACAAACAGGGGCGCTGGGGCCAGGGAAATGCCAGTGCGCGTGCGCGGAGGGGCACGCTCAGGGCCGGGGGAGGAGTTTGGGTAAAGGGTGGAGCCTGTGACCCCTCCAGGCGGACGAGCTTACAGAGCGGAAGGGTAAAGCGGGAGAGGCCCCGCCCATCACGCGGCTGTGCCTGTGACCGTGCCGAGCTCCCCCACCCCTGCCTTGCATTGGTCTGGCCCTGGGGCGGGCTCCCTACACACACTCCCATTGGTCCGATCCATCCAGGGGCGGGGTCACATTCTGCTCCTCCCACACACTCCCATTGGTCCGATCCATCCAGGGGCGGGGTCACATTCTGCTCCTCCCACACACTCCCATTGGTCCGGTCCGGACCGGGGTGTGGTCACGCGCTGCTCCTCCCACGCACTCCCATTGGCCTGGCCCGGCCCGGGGGCGGGGCTGCGGCCCGCTGTCACGTGTTCCCGGGGAGGGCGGGGCGCCCCGGGTCTCCGGGCCAGAGCCGGTCCGGGTTCGCGGGCGGCGGCGGCGGCGGCGGCAGGGCCCGGCCCGGGCACCCCCCGCCCCGAGCCTCCGCCATGGGCAGCTGCGTCGGGCGGCCGCGCGGGGAGCGACCGCCCGCCCCGGGCCACCCCCGCAAGCGAGCAGGTGAGCGGGGCCGGGGCTCCCGGGACAGCCCGGCAACGGGACCCGCGGGACTGTGTCCCCCCCCGCCCGGCTCCGGGCACCCCGGGGGGTCTGTGTCCCCCCCCCCGGCTCCGGGCACCCCGGGGGGTCTGTGTCCCCCCCCCCCCCCGGCCCGGCTCCGGGCACCCCGGGGGGTCTGTGTCTCCCCCCCCCCCCCCCGCCCGGCTCCGGGCACCCCGGGGGGTCTGTGTCCCCCCCCCCCGCCCGGCTCCGGGCACCCCGGGGGGTCTGTGTCCCCCCCCCCCGCCCGGCTCCGGGCACCCCGGGGGGTCTGTGTCCCCCCCCCCCCGCCCGGCTCCGGGCACCCCGGGGGGTCTGTGTCCCCCCCCCCCCCCCGCCCGGCTCCGGGCACCCCGGGGGGTCTGTGTCCCCCCCCCCCCCCGCCGCCCGGCTCCGGGCACCCCGGGGGGTCTGTGTCCCCCCCCCCCCCGCCGCCCGGCTCCGGGCACCCTGGGGGGTCTGTGTCCCCCCCCCCCCCCGCCGCCCGGCTCCGGGCACCCCGGGGGGTCTGTGTCCCTCCCCCCCCCCCGCCGCCCGGCTCCGGGCACCCCGGGGGGTCTGTGTCCCCCACCCCTGGCCCGGCTCCGGGCACCCCGCGTGATGCGCCCGGCTCCAGGCACCCCGGGGGGTCTGTGTCCCCCCCCCCCCCGGTCCGGCTCCGGGCACCCCGGGGGGTCTGTGTCCCCCCCCCCCCCCCGGTCCGGCTCCGGGCACCCCGGGGGGTCTGGGTGTGTCCCTCCCCCGCCCGGCTCCGGGCACCCCGGGGGGTCTCCTTGGCCGGCTGCCACATCGTTGTCCTCCCGCTTCAGGCTCCTGACTCCCTTTGCCCGCTGGGCACAGACCCTGGGCTGGCACAGCGCCCTGCTCCGCCCGGGTCATCGGGGTCAGCGTGGCCTGGCTGTCCCACAGCGGGGACCCAAACCGCCCCCAGGGCTTCACAGCCGGTGTAAGGCCGCTCCCGCCTGTGTCTGGCGCTCAGGGTGTCTGGACAGCCCCCGTGTGCAATCCGTGTGGACTAGTCGGGTGTGACCTGCCTGTCCCTTCCCTGCTGGGGGGCGTGAGGGGCCTGCCCATAGAGCTGCTAGGAAAGCTCCCCAGCGCCAGGGAGCTGTGCGGGCAGAGGGCAGATGTCCCGCACTGACTGCTGCACTTTAGCGAGAGGCCGAATGTAACTCAAGAGACAAATGCCGGGTAAGTCGGAGACAGCCAGAGCTTTGCCTAGCTCCTGCAGTGCCTTCGGGTCTGCCCTGCTCTGGGGTGGCCTCGTACCCCACAGCAGACTGCCTGGGCTTTGCGCCACTTGATTCGGGAGCCTTGCACTTGGAGCAGGATCCAGCCCAGGTGTGTAATGTTACCTGGTGTCTGGTGAGACTTTCCTGTGTGGGGCAGGGTTAGCTGGCACCAGCCGGCGTTCATCAGGCCTAGGCCAATGTGTGACTAGCCCTTCGGGAGGCTTAGGGGGAAAGGGAAGGATTCCTAGGCGTTACCCACGGGCTCTTCAGGACACAGGCTGAGGAGAAGCAGGGGACAGGGAGAAATACCCCAGGGTAGGTTTGCACAGCAGGGAGCGCTGGGCCGTGCTTCAGGTGAAGCTTCGCTCTTTGGCTACTTCTGGAGGCGAAGCAGGGGGGTGGGCTCTGTTCTGCCGGCCGGCCCGGCTGGCTGGATCTGTTCTGCTTTGCCATTTCCTGGAAACCCAGCAGAGTCCGTCCCAGCTCTTCACCCACCACTTCTGCCGGTGCTTCAGGTGCCATCGGACTTTGTTTGGGGGCTATTCCAAGCCCCCTTGTCCGGGAGCCGGACTTGAACTTGTGTGTTGGAAGCGTTCTCCGAGGAGTTCCTGTTGAGTGTTGTCGGGATTGTGCAAGTGCAAACCTTGTGGACTAGACTGAGTCATCTAGCAACAAACCCAAAGACCCACCCAACTCGGATTATCCACCGCCCTTCCCCAGGAAACACCCCACAGAGCACAGACCGGCTGGCCCCTGCCGAGCCCCTCTCAGATCTTGGGCTAAGCAGGGCTGGGCTTGATCAAGGTTTGGATGGGAGTGGAGGGAGGAGGGGTGTTGTGTTAGGGATTCAGTGGAAGACCCCCCAGCGGCTCGTCCCCGGGGACTCTTCTGGGAAGCGTTGTTTTGTGGAGCTAAGTGTGCGGGCTGAATTCTGCCCGGAGAGCGGCTCTGGCTCTCCATTCGCCTGCCGTGGTGTGCACTAAGCTCTTGTGCCGTTGCTGTTACACAGCTGCTGTGCTGCACCTCAGAGGTGGATGCATATCAGTGGTGGGTGAAGTGATCCTTGCCTCTCCCTCCCTTCTTGGCAGAGGTGTTGGGGTGTTTAATTAGTGCTGTGGGGGGGAGCTGTGGGAGGCCGTATTGGTTGCATGATGTGACTGCAGATTAGAGATAAGCAGCTCCACTCGTTCCATGCACCAGCCACACCAGGACTGGGGGCAGGGTGGCTGTGGGGTGACTTATGCTCCCTTCCTGTCACATGGCCCTGCCCTGCCAGGCACTGGGGATAAGGACTCTGTCTGTGGGGAGCAGGAGAGGAGACACGGGTTGCGGGGTGGGGCACAGGGGCTGTGAATGGCCCCTTCTCAGGGAGGAGAGTCCCAGCGTGACCGGCTTGAAGCCGGCGGGGTTCTTCTGGAGGAGAATGCCAGGGTCCCGGACCCGACCAGCTTCCAAATCCTTGTGACCTGCCTCATCTGCTGGCCCGGCAGAGGTGGGCAGTGAGGGAAACCCTCTGCCGGAGTTGGCTCTTGGGTTCTGGGTGCCCCGCTCCCAGGGACGTCCCAGCTGCAGCCTATGGTGTGTGGGGGAAGAGGCCCCATGGGGGGCTGGAGGGGGCCGTTGCTCACAGCTGGACGGGAACTGCTTACCCAGAGCCTGCTTCTCACCAGCCTCTGAGCCGTGCCCAGTGGGGCCGTGCCAAGGTGGCTGCAGGACGTGGAGGGTGCCTGGGTCTGTCCTCGCTGCCTTTCCCCGGCTTGTGGCGAGTGTGAGCGGATTCCCTGGCCCTGCCCTGCGAGCTCGTCGCCTGGTGCCCGCGGTCCAGCAGGACGGGACCTGGGCCTCTCCGCGGCCAGCAGCCATACAGCAGAGAACGCAGCATCTGCTCCGCTGCCAGACCACGCCCCGGCACGGCTCCTTCCACCTGCCGCGCCTGGCCTCCGTTCCCCCGGGTCGCGACTCCCCGCCGCGGCAGGCCCCCAGGGATCCCCTCTGCAGAGCCCGGCGGGTCAGACATGCAGCACTAGTTAGCTGGGGGTCCCAGCTCTGTTGGTTTTTGCAGCTGTGGGGCCATGTGAGGCGCTTCACAAAGAGCCGGGGGTCCCCTGCTCCCGTCAAAACCGTGGGGAGATCAGGCTGCAGGTGCTGGTGCCTAAACGGGGGCCTCACCTTGGTCCCCCCCCCCCCCGAGTCGGAGGGGCTGGGCCTTGTCCCAGGTGTAGCTGTGATCCTGCCCTGCCCAACCCCCTCCCCACCCCGGGTAGGGAGACCCAAGTCAATTTTCAAACCCCTGCCTTGCTCCACGGGCCCTTGCCCTATCTCAGCCAGGTGCAGGCTCCCCCCAAGGGCAGCGCTGGGGGCGCGGAGCCTGGAGGAGGCCTTCGCGCCTGTGGCTGGAGGGACCCCTCGCCCGTTCCTGCCTGGGTCTGAGGCGGAGGCGCTGGGGATCTGAGTGCAGAGAGGGTGGACGGAGAAGCCAGGTCTGCATTCCTGCGGGCCCCAGCTGTGAGCGCCAGCTGGCCTCGGCCGGGTCACCTTCTGCGTCTCCCCCAGACCTGCTGACTGAACGTCTGTGCCCTGCAGCGGATCGTCCCGGCCCCCCGGGGCGGCCTGCCCGGTGGACTCCTGGGTGCTGGGAGCACAGGGCTCCTGGGGAGAGTCCCCCACTGCGCGTGGGGTGCGGGACAGTCCCAGGAGCTGGGACAGCACCTGGCTGTGGGCACAGGAGACAGGGCGGGGCGAGCGCAGGGCCGGGGAAAGGCCGGGGGATCTCTCCACGTGCCAGGGGGCCAGCCCGGGCCCGCCGGTACCTCTGCACGCTGCGGAAGGGCTGAATCTCCATCTCCTCCCTGCAGGCTGGGGAAAGTGGCAGGCTGGCCCTGTCCCACAGCCTCTGCCCCATGTGCCCTGCAGCAGCCCAGCCCCCTACACACTGACTGCAGCCCCTGGAGTTGCCTTTGCAGCCAGTGCATGGGGCCAAGCCCCTGCCCTACAACTCCCCATGTGGTGCCCTAGCCGGTGAGGTGCCAGGCCGGGAGGTCTCTGCGGAGCAGCTCCTGTTCCACGGGGGCCAGGGACTGGCCACACTTTGGTCGTTCCCGGTGACGTGGCTGGTTGGGGATCCGGACTGGCTGGGAGGGGTGGGGTGCAGGCTGGAGGGGGCGGAGGGCGAGCTGCCAGCACCCTGGTTCCTGTTGGCCTGGCCCCACATGCGAGAAGTGGCCCGACCTGTCTTGGTTTTCCTGCGAGAGGCCCTGGGAGCTGCCGCGGGGGCGGGGGCTGCCTGGGCCCGGAATAGAGACCATTAGAGAGATAAACAGAACAGGCTGAACTCCTGCGTCCCGGCCTACCCGGGCCTGCTCCCGGCGGGGCACCGTGCCCTGTTACCACCTCTCTAACCGCCTGGCCCGTCTGCCTGGCCTGGGCCCCGGCGAGCGGAACACAGGGGCAGCCGGAGCGGTGACGGCCGGGGCCCCTGGCACCCCGCGCTCCAGGGATGGACCCTGTGGCAGGAGCAGGGCCCTGGGGCGAGCGGCTGTCCCCTCAGTGTCTCTGGTGTGTGGGGGTCGCGGGTCGTCTCCCCGGAGGGTCCCGGAGCCGCCTGGGCTGCGCTCTTGGCCTCGCGCTGGGCTTGTGGCTCCTCCCTGGGGCAGAGCCGGGCTCGCTTTGCGGACGGGGTGTCCTGGGCCGTGGCAGTGCTGTGGGAGCGGGGGCAGGGCTGGGCCAGGTTTGCCCACCCAGGGCCCATCTGTGGCCTGGCTGTGGTGAGCGCAGGACCACGCTCAGGGAAGCGTGTGGGGCCTCCCCGGGGCTCAGGACTGGTCTGGTCTCAGGGCCGCGCTTGGATTGAGGGGCCCCCCAGCAGCTTCCCAGGGTCCCTTCTCTGTGCCAGCTGGAGCCGAGGGCCCTGCGTGGGGCCGGCTCAGCTGCCCTCTTCTGCCGGGGGAGGGGAGGGCGCGTCCTGTGGCCCTCGGGGCGGGGTGGGGGCTGCGCTGGAGCCAGGCCTCCCTGCGGGCCGGAAGGGGGTGGCCGTTGGGACAAGCACTGGGGGCTGGGCCCGGGTCTCTCTTCACTGCCCACCTAGGCTGCTCCCAGGGCATGGTGCCCGCGTTCCCTGGCCGAGTGGGGCCTGCGTGCTCCCAGCTGCCCGCGGTGCCGTGGCTGGAGGGCAGGGGGCTGGTCCAGTGGGTGTGCCGTGCTCATGCACCAGATCACCAGCCGGAGCTCCCCCAGCCTTTGCCCCCCAGAGTCCCCCGCAGCCTGTGCCATGCGGGGCCTGGCCTGGCGGCCCCGCCTCTCTCTGCCTGGCCTCTGACACGGGCTGCAGAGACACCCCCCCCCTCCCTGGGCTGCAGCCCCGACAGGTGCCCACTGCCCTGGTGCTGTCCCTCTTGTGGGTGGATTTGAACATCCAGTGCTCAGAGCAGGTCCCTGCTCTGCGCTGGCTTCCCCAGCTGCGCCCAGGGTCCCCGGGGGATCCCAGCTGTCTCGTGTGCCCTGGACAGACACCCCGGAGCAGCCTTTCCCCATGTGCCCTGCGCCCCCTGAACGCAGAGCGAGGAACCCGCCAGGGCAGCGCCTGCCTCCTTGGCCATAGGGCTTGGGATGGGTCCTTGCTGGGAGACATGGGGCTGGCCGCTCCGTGCGGGGCTCCCAGCTGGCCAGGCGGGAGGGAGGGCTGTGTGTGCCCTGGGCCCAGCCCGCGGGGCTCAGACTCACGACACCAACCGACCAGCTGGCTGCCCCCACACACCTTGTTCTCCGGCTTTCGGGACCCCGCTATCCACACGGTGCCAGGGCCCCACCGGTCTCTGTGTGTCTCCCTTGTGCTGGCCTGGCCTCAGCCCTCTTGTGACGGGGCCCTGGCCAGCAGCCGTCCCTCTCTGCACCCATGGGCGAGTTACACCTCTCTCTCCATCACTGGGGGGCACCGTGCCTGTTCTACAGATGGGGAAACTGAGGCATGGGGTAGCGACTTGCCCCAGGTGATACAGAACAGGCAGGAAGAGAATCCAGGAGCCCTGCCAGCCCCATACATTAGTGCCAGGGCATCCGTTCTCATCTGCGCCTCCCCTGCCCCCAGGAGGGGCTCAGCCCTGTAATCCCCCTGCTCTGACTCCGGCTAATTCCCTGGCTAATTCCCTGAGCTATAAATACTGCCCTGGCCAAGGGACCCCTAAGGTGCTGCAGCCGACCGGCAGGGTGGGATTAGAGCAGCTGACTGGCAGGGGCGCAGGGTGCCTGCCTCCGGCCAGGCCTCTCCCAAGGGTGGGGGGCTGCCGGGGAATCCGAGAACCAGGGAGGGGCTGCCAAGGGGGCTGGTTTGGGCCCTGCAAGGGGGCTGGGCCCTGGGACTGAGCAATGCTGGCCCACACTCCTGACCCCCAGCCCGCACAGCTCTTCTACTGACCCACACCCAGCCCTGGACTGCCAGTCCCCCTCAGTGCGGACCCTCCACCACCCAGAACACCCAGTATCTACCTCCCACCGCTACCCCTGCCCCCGCATGGCCTCCTGCCCCACTGCCCCCCCTTCCGGCTTGTGGGGCAGGGCGACCCAGGGAGGAGCCCAGACCACTGACCCCCTTGGCCTGCAGGGCCTGGGATGGGCAGGTCTGGCCTGGCTGCTCTTGCCACCCTGCCCCTGGTTCCATGTTACCCTATATGTACAGGGCAGGGTCCACAGGTGGGAGCTGGCCCAGCTGTGCAGGGGGAGGGGCACTGGGGGGGCAGGGTCCCCAGGTGGGAGCTGGCCCAGCTGTGCAGCGGGAGGGGCACTGGGGGGGGCAGGGTCTCCAGGTGGGAGCTGGCCCAGCTGTGCAGGGGGAGGGGCACTGGGGGGGGCAGGGTCCCCAGGTGGGAGCTGGCCCAGCTGTGCAGGGGGAGGGGCACTGGGGGGGGCAGGGTCCCCAGGTGGGAGCTGGCCCAGCTGTGCAGCGGGAGGGGCACTGGGGGGGGCAGGGTCTCCAGGTGGGAGCTGGCCCAGCTGTGCAGGAGGAGGGGCACTGGGGGAGGCAGGGTCTCCAGGTGGGAGCTGGCCCAGCTGTGCAGGGGGAGGGGCACTGGGGGGGCAGGGTCCCCAGGTGGGAGCTGGCCCAGCTGTGCGGGGGGAGGGGCACTGGGGGGGCAGGGTCCCCAGGTGGGAGCTGGCCCAGCTGTGCGGGGGGAGGGGCACTGGGGGGGCAGGGTCCCCAGGTGGGAGCTGGCCCAGCTGTGCAGGGGGAGGGGCACTGGGGGGGGCAGGGTCCCCAGGTGGGAGCTGCCGTGGGGCCCCGCTGAGCTCTCTGCCCCCCCCAGGCCGCAATGAGCCCCTGCGGAAGGAGCGGCCCAAGTGGAAGAGCGACTACCCCATGACGGAAGGGCAGCTGCGCAGCAAGCGGGACGAGTTCTGGGACACGGCGCCCGCCTTCGAGGGCCGCAAGGAGATCTGGGACGCCCTGAAGGCCGCTGCCTACGCCGTGGAGGCCAACGACCATGGGCTGGCCCAGGCCATCCTGGACGGTGCCAGCATCACCCTGCCTCACGGTAGGCAGGATGGGGGGTGGGGTGGACACATCAGGCAGGATGGGGACCTGGAGCGGGATGGGGCAGAGACTTTGGGGCGGGAAGGGGGCATGGGGCAGGGACCGATCCGCTGGGTTGGCCTCTCCCCCTGCTCTGCTGGTGACCCACAGCCAGCCCCTCCGTGCCCTGTTATCACCCAACACAACAGCAGATGGCGCCACACCCCCAACCGAGTCACCTGAGTGCCTTACCTGAGCCACTAACCGGGCAACCATGGAGACACCAGCCAGTATCCCAGCTCCCCAGCCTGGCCCCCTACTGGGGTATAGACCCCGAGTTAGACTCCTGCCCAGGGGGCTGTAGGGTGCAAGCTCATGAACTGGTCTGCTTCCCCCTTGCTGTGGGGAGGAGACGCACAGAGCGGAGATTCCCAAACACGTCACTCCGCAACACGCCCGTTAAGATCAACAGAACACGGGTTTATGAACGACAGAACGATCGATTTTAAGTGATTATCGGTGAGAGCAAACCGATCACCCCGCAGATCAACCAAAACGCAAACTCAGCCTACGAGAGGATATATAGAATCCAACCGCGTCTCCCCGTTAGCTAGTCCTAGCAGTGCGGGGCTGTTCTCTACACCAGTGCCCTTCAAAGTGGGGTGCACGAGACCCCGCCGGGGAGACCACCGGCCTTGGCAGTGGTCTGGTTGTGAACCGCCGAAGTGCCGCTACAGACAGCGGAAGCTTTCATCTCGTTAGAAAGGGGCCACCACGAAAAGACTTTGAGGATCCCGCCCGAGAGCAGCACTTCCCCCAGTTGAGTCTGTTCCTCAGTGTTGAGCTGTAGAGGGACTGAGGACGCGGGGTGATGTCACTTCCCCCCTTTTAGTTGTTCCATAGCGTGGGACCCAGTTTGTGGAAAAATACAGGGACCAAAATGGAGTTGAGAGTCCTGTGCTCGGGTTCCACGTCCTCGCAGGCCTCCCCCCGGCAGAGCCGCCATTATCCAGGCGCTGGGTGAAGGGCCCCCAGGGAGGACAAGCCTTGTCCATGGCCCGTTGTTTCCGCTGATGGGCCATTAGCACAGTCTAGCGTCTCCCCTGTGGTACCTGAAAGGCTAATTGTGGGTGTTACCCAGAGCAAGCCCCTTTCAAATACAGCCGCGTGGTCACTAGTCAGAACCCCAGAGACACGAATGGTACATGGATCCGCGGATTCAGCAAATCGTATCTTTTCCACTCACACCACCTGACACAAGCTGCATCATAATTATGTCATAATCATACCACTGGGATGAATGTGGGGCAGTGTCACCAGTCAGCACTGGACCCACATCTGCCCGCAGGGGCTCCCTGCACCCCAGCCCTGCTATTTGGGCTCTGGGGGAAGAGGCGCCCGGACCCCACTCACCCTCGGCTCAGCTCCAGGCAGGTGGGCTGTTCACGTGGCTCGGGCCGGTGGCTTCTCCCAGACTCTGAGGAAGAGCCCCAGAGCTGTGTGGCATGGGGGGCCCTGGCTGTGTCTGGTCCTGGAGCCCCAACTCCCCCAGGCAGCTCTCACATCCCAAAGGAGAATCTGTCTGACCCCAGATGTCACGGAGTCCCCGGGGCGATGCTCTGGTGCTGCTCCCCATGAAGCCAGTCAGGACTCCGGGGGAAGCTTCCTCTCCATACACAGCCTGTCTCCAGGGCTAGGAGCCTCACAGGATCCCGCTTCCACCTTCCTGGGTCTGACCTCGGAGCATTCAGCACCTTCTGCCCCTCCGTGCGCTTCCCCCAATGAGCCCGCCCGGGTGGGGTCCTGGGGGAGCAAGGGGGTCCTGCCCCCCAACTCCACAGTCAGACGTGACTCTCAGCCAGCCAGTAAAACAGAGGTTTATTAGTCAACAGGTACCTACTCTACCAGAGACCGTACAGTGAACGTGAGCCCTCAGCTGGATCCGTTTTGGGGGCCAAAGAGCCAGGCTAGCTTGCCTGGAGCTCTCTGCCTCTTCCCAGCCAGACCCAGACTGAAACTCACTCTCCAGCCCCTCCCCTGCTTTCCTTTGTCTCTTTTCCAGGCCAGGAGGTATCACCTGACCTCTGTTATTCAACCCTTCCAGCCAACACCTTGAGAGGAGGGGGGAGGGTGTGGGCTACTTGCTTACACTGTCTCTGCTCTGCACCAACTACGTACCTTTTCCCCTCCACATAGAACTCAAGAAATGCATAGGGGAAACTGAGGCACCCACACACTAGGTGGCCAGAGGAAACATTAAGAGCATTCCTACTCTGTCACGCCAGGAACTCAGTCATGGGGGCTGGGGAGTCTGCAGGGGCAGGGAGAGGAGTGGGGGGGGGGGTAAACAGCTTTGGGAGGTGGATTTTGGATGTTCTGGGTGGATATGATTGGTCTGCACGTTGGGATTGAGGGGCACCATCAGAGCTATTTTGGGGGCAGGAGTAGCCCAGGGCTGGGCTAGCAGGGGTGCGGGTCAGGGTTGAGGGGCACTGTCAGGACAGAACTGGGGGTACCCCAGGGCTGGGCTAGCAGGGGTGCGGGTCAGGGTTGAGGGGCACTGTCAGGACAGAACTGGGGGTACCCCAGGGCTGGGCTAGCAGGGGTGCGGGTCAGGGTTGAGGGGCACTGTCAGGACAGAACTGGGGGTACCCCAGGGCTGGGCTAGCAGGGGCTGCGGGTCAGGGTTGAGGGGCACTGTCAGGACAGAACTGGGGGTACCCCAGGGCTGGGCTAGCAGGGGTTGAGGGGCACCAGCAGAGGAGTCTGTGTTGTTCGTGGCTCCCGCCCGTGCTGGACCTGTCTCCAGCTCCCTCCCCTCACCCCTTTGCTGGCGTCTCCGTCTCCCCTGCAGGGTCCCTGACCGAGTGCTACGACGAGCTGGGGAACCGCTACCAGCTGCCCGTTTACTGCCTGGCGCCGCCTGCCAACCTCATCCTGGAGCAGGGCGGCGACGAGAGCACGGAGCCCCCGGAGCCGGCGCCCAGCGCCCGGCGCGAGTTCCCACTCAAGGTGCGGCTCTCCACCGGCAAGGACCTGCGGCTCAGTGCCAGCCTGGCCGACACCGTGGGGCAGCTGAAGAAGCAGCTGCAGGCGCAGGAGGGCATCGAGCCGGGCTGGCAGCGCTGGTTCTTCTCCGGCAAGCTGCTGACGGACCGCACGCGGCTGCACGAAGCCAGGATCCAGAGGGACTTCGTCATCCAGGTGATCGTGAACCAGCCGCTGGTGCCAAGGACCTGAGCCCGGCCAGCTGAGGGGCGCAGGGGCTGACGGGCCCCCGGAAAAGCCATCAGGGCCCTTGGGGCCGGCGACCTGAGTCTCCACCCCGGAGACAACAGCACTTGGAGCATCACCTGCCGGGCACGGCCCTGGGCAGAGCTGCAGCCGCGGGGCTCGCGCTCGCCTCCGTCTCGCTCCTCAGCGCCCCTTCGTGCCTGAGGCTGCTCCCCCGTGCCATGCTGCAGCCGCGAGCAGGGGGCTCGCTGGTGTCAGAACACGGCGGCCCCCTCAAAGCCCTTTCCCTGGAGCAGGTCTGGACCCCGCAATCGGGAAGGGCTGCTGGGGCGGCGGGGCGGGACCCGTCTCACCCCATCGGCACTTGGACACTCTCAGAAAAGGGTTTAGAGATTTGAGTCCAAGTTGCTTCCGACGGGAGCCGCGTGCCCCGGTGCAGGGACCCTGCGATACCCAGGGCGCCTGGCACCTCGGGCTGCCCTCCCGAGCCCGGCTCCTGCGGCGAGCCAGCCTGGGCACTCAGCCCCACTGCATATCACCTGGCACCTCCCAGCCGGGCCGGGCGAAGGGCAGGGCTGGGCACAGGGCAGCTCTCCCGATGTCTGTGGCTCTGCATATTTATCAATAAAACCTTTTTAGCTTCCCCCGGCCCCCCTGCCTCCAGCGCCTGCTTCCACGTCGGCCAGGGCTGGGGCCTGGGCGTGGCCTGGTCAGGCTGCATGGCACACCTGGGATTGCTCCTTAGAGCTGCTCCTTCCCAGCCCAGCCCTGGGCCCCTGCTGGACGGGGTACCGACTTCACCCCTGCCCCTCCCCCCCCCCATAGCTCAGAGCCACCCACCCCACTGCTTCTCCCATGTCACCAAAGGGGTAAACTGAGGCACAGAGGGTCAGCAACTCCCCGGTCATTAAAGCAGAGCTGGGAATTAACCCAGGTGTCCCGGTGCCCAGTCTGCTGCTGTAACCACTAGGTTATGCTGCTTTCTCCACTGTAACCACTGGTAACCTTACTGCTATTCATAGAATCGGAGACTCTCAGGGTTCGAAGGGACCTCAGGAGTCCAACCCCTGCTCAAAGCAGGACCAACCCCAACTAAATCATCCCAGCCAGGGCTTTGTCAAGCCTGGCCTTAAAAACCTCTAAGGAAGGAGATTCCACCACCTCCCTAGGGAGCCCATTCCAGTGCTTCACCACCCGCCTAGGGAAAAAGTGTTTCCTAATATCCAACCTAAACCTTCCCAACTGCAACTTGAGACCATTACTCCTTGTTCTGTCATCTGCTACCACTGAGAACAGTCTAGATCCATCCTCTTTGGAACCCCCTTTCAGGTAGTTGAAAGCAGCTATCAAATCTCCCCTCAGTCTTCTCTTCTGTAGACTAAACAATCCCAGTTCTCTCAGCCTCTCCTCATACGTCATGTGCTCCAGCCCAGGGAAAGTGCAGCCGGGAGGTCTGAGTGTGGAGGCCAGAGCCAGGAATAGCTCGCGCCCCCCCCCCCCCCCCCTGCGGCCTGGCTCAGCACAAGCTATTCCCACCATTCCTGGCTCCCCGGGCAGGGGGCCCAGGGCTGGGCTGCGGCCGAGCCGTGTGAGCAGAGCCAGCCGCTCCTGAGCTCATCCCTCAAAGCGGCCAAAAGCATCACCTGCCCCCCAGCCCGGTCGAGGGGCAGAGACGCGGCCCCGTCTCACGTGGGGCCCGCGCATGGCGGCTGGGGGCACCACGCAGCTGCCCCCCGTCACAGGGCAAGAACCCCAGGCTCTGGCTGGGGGGAGTGATGGGAGGGGAACAAAGGGCCCCCTGCCCAGGCTGCTGGGGGTTCCCGGCACAGGGCCAGCGAGGGCCGGGCTCTTCCCAGATGGGGGAGGCAGCGAGACCCCTGCCCCACAGAGCCCCTCGTACGCCCCAGGAGGCATGAGGTTAGCGCCCAGCTGGGCTAGTCTCCCGGCTCATGCGCGGGCAGGCGGGTGGGAGCGCTGGGTGAAGGTGACCCCATGACAGCCGGACTGAGAATGCAGCCGGGTGAGCTCATGACAAAGGCCCCCGGGTCACATGGGCCGGGCACGTGGCGGTTCCCTTGGGGGGCAGCACTGCTTAAAGCGGGGGACCGGCGGAGCCGCCCGCAGCAGCGTGAGCTGGGACGGGGCCCCGGGCAGTGCCGCGGAGGGGAGCCGCTGCCCGCGCCCGCATGGAGGGGACACCCGTGGAGCAGGGCGTGAAGTGGGCCACGGCGCTGATAGACCAGAAGCTGGAAGAGCAGGAGGTGAGAGCTGGAGGCAAAGGGGGTCAGGAGTCCCGGAGCGCGGCTGGGAGCCGGGGCCAGGCCTGGGAGCTCTCCGCAGGGTCACCTGAACCTGCGCCCATCCCCAGGGGCTCAGGTCGCCTCGGTCTGCACTCGCCCCATGCCTGGGCCACTGCTGGGTGGGCAGCCAGGGGCCGGGCACCCCGCGGCAGGGCGGGTGCGGTGGGCAGGGAGGCCGTAATGCCCTGCCCCAGGTAGGGCCTTCGGATGCTCTTGAAATGGGCGGGTGTGGGGCACAGGGCACCAGCCTGGGGTGTCGGGCGCAGCATGTGGGGAGTCAGTCCCATGGCAAGTGCTGGTGAGGGGTGGGCCCCAGGCCTGGGGGATCCTGGGAGAGGCCCTCGGGGAGCTGAGCCTTTGGGGCTGGCCACGGTGAGTGAGCAGATCAATGGGGCTGCCCGTGAGGGCCGCCTCCTGATCGGTTATGGGGGCCAGATCTGGGGGGCTCTGAGGGGCCAGGGCTGGAAGCGCCCAGAGATTAAGGCTCAACCCCTGGTATCTGCAGTGCCTGTGGGTCCCCGGCTGTGGCGGGAGGGGCCTGGCCCAAACGCCAAGGGAGGCAGGGGGTGGGCTCCGGAGGGGGGCGGGGGGCAGGGGGTGGGCTGCGGAGGGGGGCGGGGGGCAGGGGGTGGGCTGCGGAGGGGGGCGGGGGGCAGGCCAGGGCCGGGCCCTCAACCTGCCGGCTGCTCTGTGGCTCCACAGCGGCTCCAGAGCCAGGCCCCCGAGATGCCGCCCGCGGTGGGGAGAATGGACACGCCGGAGCTGGAGGACGAGAAGCGCCGCGGCCCCCGTTCACCGGGGCATCGAGGGGCTCAAGGTAGGCGGGCTGGGCCTGCCGGGGGCATCACAGCCAGACCCCGGGGCCCTCACCCCCCCACAGCGAGCCCCACAGCCCCCCCCCGGGCACAGCGAGCCCCACAGCCCCCCCCCGGGCACCGCGAGCCCCACAGCCCCCCCCCGGGCACAGCGAGCCCCACAGCCCCCCCCGGGCACCGCGAGCCCCACAGCCCCCCCCCCGGGCACCGCGAGCCCCACAGCCCCCCCCCCCCGGGCACAGCGAGCCCTACAGCCCCCCCCCGGGCACAGCGAGCCCTACAGCCCCCCCCCCCCCGGGCACCGCGAGCCCTACAGCCCCCCCCCCCGGGCACCGCGAGCCCTACAGCCCCCCCCCGGGCACAGCGAGCCCTACAGCCCCCCCCCCGGGCACAGCGAGCCCTACAGCCCCCCCCCCCGGGCACAGCGAGCCCTACAGCCCCCCCCCCGGGCACAGCGAGCCCTACAGCCCCCCCCCTAGGCACCGCGAGCCCTACAGCCCCCCCCCGGGCACCGCGAGCCCTACAGCCCCCCCCCCCCGGGCACAGCGAGCCCTACAGCCCCCCCCCGGGCACCGCGAGCCCTACAGCCCCCCTCCCCGGCACCGCGAGCCCTACAGCCCCCCCCCGGGCACAGCGAGCCCTACAGCCCCCCCCCCGGGCACAGTGAGCCCTACAGCCCCCCCCCCCCCGGCACCGCGAGCCCTACAGCCCCCCCCCCCCCCCGGGCACAGCAAGCCCTACAGTCCCCCCCCCCCCCCAGGCACCGCGAGCCCTACAGCCTCCCCCTCCGGGCACAGCAAGCCCTACAGCCCCCCTCCCCCCCTCCGGGCACAGCGAGCCCTACAGCCCCCCACCCTGTCTGGCTTGCACGGTTAACTCTTCCCTGGCCCAGACTGTGCCAGGAAGGTGCAGGGCTGGGCACTGCGGGGTTACACTGGCTGTGGCCCCCACCCCACACCCTGTGCCTGTGGTGGCAGGGGGGGGCCAGGGGGGAGGTGGCCCCAGGGCTGGACTTGTCACCTCCCCTTGGGCACCCGTGTCCGGTGCTGCAGGCCGGGTGCAGGCCAGATGGAGTGGGGCCGACGTGGGGCAGAGGAAGCAGTACCAGCCAGAAGGCTCAGCATGTGGGGCTGGCAGGGGCTGGCCAGCCCCCGCCCCACACTGGGGCCACATGGGCAGCCCCTGTGCATGCAGAGCCCCACGGGGATCCCAGCACAGGAGCGGGGCTGGGCTGGGCCTTTCTATGCTGATGCCCCCCAGGCCTGGCGGGCTGGTCTCTGCACCCCAAACGCATCCCCCTCCCTGGTGTGTGGGGGTCAGGACCAGGGGGTCTGTGCGGAGGGCTGGGGGTCAGGACCCGGAGGCTCAGGCAGATGGGGGACAGGTTGGGGGTACCCCACCTCCTGCTTGTCTAAAGCCAGGGAGTGGGTGCTGCCAGGGAGGGACCCAGGAGTCCGGGGCCCCGGCAGGGCTCTCCCCAGAGGCTCCTGCCCAGCTGTGCCCCGTCTCCGCAGGGCCAGGGGCGGGAGCGGAAGAGCTCGCTGGACCTGCGCCGGGAGATCATCCACGTGGGTGGCATCCAATACCTCTTCGAGCTGCGCAAGACGCGCCGGAAGCGCAGGGAGGAGAAGGCGGCGCCGGAGCCTGAACCGGAGCCCGAGGAGATCGTAAGGGGGGGGGGAGGGGTCCTGGGAGGATGTGGGGCTGTGCCAGCCTGCTGGGGGGCCAGCAGATCCCTGTTGTTATCCAAGATGGTGGCCACCTGTGATGGGACCCCACTGAGGGGCCAAGTCGGGACACATTGCTCCAAGCAGGGCGACTGCAGCCCAAGGCTGGGGATTTACCAAACCAGCCCAACAGAACAGACTTTGGTTTCGCCCCACTGGCTAGTCAAAAGCAATTCCCTAGACACTCCAGATTCCCAGTATCACCCCCAGCAGCCACCTGTCCTGGGGATCAATGGTTATGAAAACCAATCCCCCAAATAAAGAAAACGGTTCTCCCCAATTCCAAAGAATCAGGCCCCAGACCCAGGTCAATATACAAATCAGATCTTACCACAAATCACGCTGTAGCCAATCCTCTAGAATCTAAAATCTAAAGGTTTATTATACAAGGAAAAAGGTCTAGGTGAGGGTTAGGAATGGTTAAAAGAAATCAATTACATGCAGTGATGGCAAATCTCCTGGTTCAGGTTTGCATCAGTGATAGAATAAACTGCAGGTTCAAATCAAGTCTCTGGAGCACAAACATCCCCAGCTGGGACGGGTCCTTCAGTCCTTTATTGAAAGCTTCTGTGTGTAGCAAAAGTTCCTCCAGAGTAAGAATGATGCCTGGAGAGAAGACAGAGGCGCTGGAGCAGCTTTATTTATAGTCTTTCCCAGGCGCAAGACCCTCTTTATTCCTGCTGTGAAAAGTCCAGCCCCATGGGGTTCTGGAGTCACATGGGCAGATCACATGACCAGGCAGGACTCAGGATTCACAGGTGGTGGCCATGGACCTGGCATATCCCTGGCTAGACTTCTCCTGTGGATTGGAGCTTTCCAAGCTCCCAGAGTCCATTGTGTAGCCGATGGTCCTTAACGGGCCATCAAGCAGGCTGGGCGGGGACAACACCAAGTGGTCTGGAATGTTCCCCAGAGGCACAAGTCTGAGATACAGAGAGTAGAACCAAAATTCATAACTCCACATACAAAACCGATACCCACATACCGACAGCATGATCCTAATCAGCAGACCATGACCTGGTCGTAGACACCTCATAGGACCCCCCTTTACGCAAGATTTGGTGCCACTACAGGACCTTGGTTGCACCAATGATCTATATGATCCCAGATTATTTCAGTAACGTGACATAGCCCCAGAGAGCAGACCCACCTGTGGGGCAGGGGCTCTGGGGTGAGGGCCATGGAGCTGGCATCCTCCTATGTGGGGCAGGGATCTGGGGCCAGGTTGGTGGAGCTCCCCTCATGGGGCGCACGGGCCCCCTTGAGCTGCTGTCCCATCCCCCCGCAGGTGGGCCCCGTGGAGGAGGAGATGTTCCTGAAGGCAGCTGTGCAGGGCAAGATCCATGTCATTGAGAAGTTCCTGGGGGACGGGGGCTCCCCTGACACCTGTGATGAGGTAACGCCCCCCCCATCCCTCCCACCCTCCCCAGCAAACCTGCCCAGCCAGGATCCAGCGAGAGGGCAGCGCCCACCCCAGGCCCCTCCTCCCCACAGGCAGCCCTGCCCCCTGCAGCCTCTTGGCCCAGGGGGCTGGTGTGCCCAGCTCCCTTTGGCACCCACTGCTGGAATCAAGAACGCGGGGGGCCTTGAGGACTATGGACATTGGGGGTCCCCATCTGGCCCAGTCCCTCCCTGACAAAGGGCTGTCGAGTCCGGGCCTGTGACCCAGGTCAATGCCACTCGCCCAAATCCGGCGGTCGGGGGGGGGGTGGCTCTGGAGATGGGGGCTGGTGCACCGAGGGCATGGTGGTTAATCCGGGTCTTTTGGCACCTAGATACCAGGGGGTCAAGCCTTCCCCAGATGGGCACTGGCTGGCTGGGCGGGGGCAGCCCCTCGTCCCAGGTATCTCCCGGAGAGAGCCATACGGTGCCCGTCCCAGCCGAGCCCGGACATGCTGGCCCATCCCAAGCGCCAAGCAGGCCGAGTCCCTGGGGTGACCCCCGTGGCTCGCCCTTGGGAGGGCTGGTGGCCGTGTCTGGGAGTCCTTTTGACGCCTCTGTCTTTGCCGCCTCCTGCCCCAGTTCCACCGGACGGCCCTGCACCGCGCCTCGCTGGAAGGGCACGTGGAGATCCTGCAGAGCCTGCTGGACCACGGCGCCACCGTGGATTTCCCCGACCGGGTGAGACGGGCCCAGCTCTGCACGGCTCCGGCCAATCCAGCCAGGATCCGGGGGCCCCGGAGGAGCCGCCGTGGGGCGGGCGGAGACCCAGGCTGCTCCCGCTCGGCTCACACCCCTTCCTCTGCACAGCGGGGGCAGGGACCATGGGAGACGGGGTGACACCAACCCCGGCTGCTCAGCCCCCAAACCAGCCTGCGAAGCCGACCCCGGGCCGCTGCCCATGCACGACCTGCCCCACTGCAGGGACAACCCCCGCCGCTGGAGGGGGCGGAGCATCCAGCCTCCCCCAGCCCCACGGCCTCATCAGTTAGAGCAGCCCCCAGCCCCCAGTGCAGCATCTCCTGCAGCTCCAGGGATGGGGGGGGGGGGGGGAGCAGGGAGTGGACTGGCCCATTGCTCATAGGATTGGGGGCAGCAGGGAGTGGACTGGCCCATTGCTCACAGGATTGGGGTCAGCGGGGAGTGGACTGGCCCATTGCTCATAGGATTGGGGGCAGCAGGGAGTGGACTGGCCCATTGCTCACAGGATTGGGGGCAGCGGGGAATGGACTGGCCCATTGCTCACAGGATTGGGGGCAGCAGGGAGTGGACTGGCCCATTGCTCATAGGATTGGGGTCAGCGGGGAGTGGACTGGCCCATTGCTCACAGGATTGGGGGCAGCAGGGAGTGGACTGGCCCATTGCTCACAGGATTGGGGTCAGCGGGGAGTGGACTGGCCCATTGCTCACAGGATTGGGGGAGCAGGGAGTGGACTGGCCCATTGCTCACAGGATTGGGGGAGCAGGGAGTGGACTGGCCCATTGCTCATAGGATTGGGGGAGCAGGGAGTGGACTGGCCCATTGCTCATAGGATTGGGGGCAGCAGGGAGTGGACTGGCCCATTGGACTGGCCCATTGCTCATAGGATTGGGGGCAGCAGGGAGTGGTCCCGCCTATTGCTCAGGGAGCAGACTGACCCATTGTTCAAGGGTGGGGGAGCAGGGACCGGACTAGCCCATTGCTCCAGGGAGGGAGGGGGTGCAGGGAATGGACAGGTCCATTGCTAGAGGAGGGGTGCAGGGAGCAGAGCAGTCCATTGCTCACAGGGAAGCGGGGGTGGAGATGCCCGGAGCTGGGGAGACACCAGCCTTTTCCCAGTGGGGGGGGGGGGCTATGGTGGGTCAGACATAAAATTGGGGGGAGCTGTGCTTCCCCCCCCCAACCCTTCTGGCTCCAGGGGAGGGGGGAGAGCGCAATCTATCTTGTGCGGCAGCCCTGATTGGCTGCTCTTCCCCAGGAGGTGGGGCAGGGAGGCAGGCAGCCAATCGGAGGGTATCCCTGGGCTGGGGGCGGGACTGGAGGGTGGGCAGGGGGGAGTCCCGGGGTGGGTGTTGCTCCCCTCCTGACCGGTTCTCTTGCTGGTGCAGCTGGACTCCACGGCCGTGCACTGGGCCTGCCGGGGGGGGCACCTGGACGCTGTGAAGCTGCTGCAGGACCGAGGCGCTGACCTCAACCTGAAAGACAAGGTGGGGGCTGGGGGGCCATGGCCCCCTGGCAGGGAGGGTGGGGGAGCTATGGCTGGCACAGAGCAGTGGCAGGAAACGGGAGGGTAGCGGTGGAGGGGGACTGTGGGGCAGTACCTACGGGCCGGCAGGGCTGAGGTGGGTGATGGGATGGGGGAGTGGGGGGCAGTGGGTGTGGGGTGAGGGCAGGGCGGTGGCAGGTGGGTAGAGCTGAGGGAGAAGTAAGGGGGCAGGGCTGAGGATGTGGGGTGGGGGCAGGGTTGTTGTGGCAGGGGGTGGGGGCGGGGCTGTGGGGGTGGGGTGGGAGATAGCGTGGGGATGGGGGGCGTGGCTTTCGGGATGGAGGGCGGGGCTGTGGGGATAGCGTGGGGATGGGGGATGGGGGGTGGGGATAGCGTGGGGATGGGGGGTGGGGATAGCGTGGGGATGGGGGGCGGGGCTGTGGTTATAACATTTTGACCATCTGGATGAATTATTTTAAACCAATGGGGAGCTAATGGCAGGTGCCCCCCCTTGCCGTACGCAGCTCCTGAGCACCCCCCTGCACGTGGCGACCCGAACTGGGCAGACGGATATCGTGGAGCATCTGATCAACACAGGGGTGGATGTCAACTCCCGGGACCGGGTAAGAGCCGCCAGCAGCAGTGCTTGTACCCGCGGGTGTCTGGCACCCCCAGCCCCAGCAGCAGTGCTTGTACCCGCGGGTGTCTGGCACCCCCAGCCCCAGCAGCAGTGCTTGTACCCGCGGGTGTCTGGCACCCCCAGCCCCAGCAGCAGTGCTTGTACCCGCGGGTGTCTGGCACCCCCAGCCCCCTGTGAACCGGGGTGTCTGGAGTAGCCCACACTGAAAATGCCGAGGTCAGGACAGGCTGCAAGAGGGAGAGCAGAGTCCCCCCCAAACTGATGATTCACCAGCCAGTCCCAAACTGTGCTCCTGATCCCCCCACTTTATCAGTGTGCCAGTATCTAATCACTGATGAAGATATTGAACAGAACCGGACCCAGAACTGATCCCTGTGGGACCCCCACTCATTCTGCCCTTCCAGCATGACTCTGAACCACTGAGAACTACTCTCTGGGAATGGTTTTGCACCCACCTTATAATAGCTCCATCTAGGTTGCATTTCCGTAGCTTGTTTATGAGACGGTCATGTGAGACAGTATTTAAAGCAGGGGTCTCAAACATGCGGCCCGGGGGGCCGCATGTGGCCCGCGAAGTCCTTCCCTGCGGCCCGCCAAGCTTCCTGTCGTCCCCTCCCCCCCCATAGCAGTTTGCAGGACGGAGGGGCCAGAAGTGGAGGCTTCTCTGCTGCCTGGCTGGGCCGCGTGTGTTTCTAGCTCTGGACTTCCTAGACTGCTCTTGCTTTGTTTGCCAAACAGCTGTTGGTGGTGTCTAGCGCTTTCCAGGAGGGAATGGGGAGCTGCGTGCTCAGAGGAGGAGGTGGGGCAGGGGTGGGACCTCTTGGAAGGGGTAGAGTGGGGGCGGAGCCGGGGCAGCGAGGGCAGGGTGTGTGTCAGTGGTGCGGCCCTCGGGCCAGTGCACTAGTCCTCATGCGGCCCTCATGGTCATTTGAGTTTGAGACCCCTGATCTAAAGCTTTACTAAAGTCAAGATATACCATGTCTACCACTTCCCCCTGCCCCCATCCTCAAGGCTTGTTACCCGTCCAAGAAAGCTATCAGGTTGGTTTGACACTATTTGTTCTTGACAGATCCATGCTGATGGTTATGTGTCACCTTATTATCTTCTAGATGTTGGCAAAGAGATTGCTTAAGTATTTGCTCCATTAAGTTTCCGGGTGTCATGGAGCGCCCGGGCGATAGTCTGGAACCGCTCCCTAGGAAGCCAGACCGGACTCCAGGTGGAGGGTCCCTTCTCCGTACACAGCCTGTGTCCCAGGCCAGGAGCTTCAGGGGTACCCACTTCCACCTTCCTGGGTCTGTCCTCGGAGCATTCAGCACCTTCTGCCCCTCCGTGTGCTTCCCCCAGCAAGCCCGCCTGGGTTCTTCACCCCAAATCCACAGTCAAACGTGACTCTCAGCCAGCCAGCAGAATAGACGGTTTATTTGAGATGTCAGGAACCATCCAACTCACAGCTTCTCAGTCCAAACAGGGTCCCTCAGTCAGGCCTTTCTGGGGTGTGCCAGGAGGTGAGACCCAGATTCTCAGCTCCTGCTTCTCCCCCAGGTTTATTCGATGACTTTCATCTGGTCCAACACAGACCATGCAGCGAAAGAGCGTGAGCCCTCCGCTGGATCCATCTCGGGCCAGAGAGCCAGATGGCTTCTCTCCCCTTTCGCTGGATCCATCTTGGGCCAGAGAGCCAGATGGCTTCTCTCCCTCTTCCCAGCTCGACCCAGACCCAGACTGTCCAAACCCTCTCTAGCCACTTCCTGCTCCTTTGTCTCTTTTCCCGGGCTTCAGGTATTACCTGACCTCCCTCCCCCACCTGGGGTCAGGTTACAGCTTCCAGGGATGCCTCCCAGTGAGGGGAGGGCGTTGCCTCCTTGCTTCCAGCATCAGCCCCTATCCCTTCACATAGACACTTAAGAAATGCATAGGGGAAACTGAGGCACACACACACAGTACTCCCAGTTCGTCACACCGGGTACAGAAGTTAAGCTGACTGGTCTGTAATTCCCTGGGTTGGATTTATTTCCCTTTTTGTAGATGGGCGTTCGATTTGCACCTTTCCAGTCTTTTGGAATCTCTCCCATCTTCCATGACTTTTCAAAGATAATTGTTAATGGCTCAGATATCTCCTCGGACAGCTCCTTGAGTATTCTAGGATGTATTTCATCAGGCCCTGGTGACTTGAAGATATCTAATTTGTCTATGCAATTTAACTTGTTTCCCTATTTTAGCCTCTTCTGATCATACCTCATTTTCACCAGTATTCACTATGTTAGACGTGCAATCACCACCAACCTTCTTGGTGAAAACTGAAACAAAGTCATTAAGCACCTCTCCCATTTCCACATTTCCTGTTACTATTTCCCCCCCTTCACTGAGTAACAGTCCTACCCTGTCCTTGGGCTTCCTCTTGCTTCTAATGTATTTATAGAATGTTTTCTTGTTGCCCTTTATGTCTCTAGCTAGTTTGATCTTGTTTTGTGCCTCGGCCTTTCCAGTTTCATCCCTACATACGTGTATTATTTGTTTATAATCATCCTTTGTCATTTGACCTAGTGTCCACTTTACGTAGGACTCTTCCTTGATTTCTAGATCATTGAAGATCTTCTGGTTAAGCCAGGCTGGTCTCTTGCCAGACTCCTCTCTTCACTACACAGGGGGATAGTTTGCTCTTGTGCCCTTTATAATGTCTCTTTGAAAAACTGCCAACTGTCTTCTATTGTTTTTCCCCTTAGACTTGCTTCCCATGGGATCTAATCTACCAACTCCCTGAGTTTCTAATGTCTGCCGCCTTGAAATCTAATGTCTTTATTGTGCTGTTCTCCCTCCTGCCATTCCTTAGGATCATGAACTCTCTCATTTCATGATCACTTTCACCCACGCTGCATTCCACTTTCAAATTCTCCCCCAGTTCTTCCCTATTTGTCACAATCAGATCTAGAACAGCCTCTCCCCTTCCAGCTTTCTCCACCTTGTGAAATGAAAAATTCTCTCCAATACATTCCAAGAGCTCGTTGGAGAATCTGTGTCCTGCTGTGTTATTTTCTCAACCGATGTCTGAGGCGTTGAATTCCCCATCACCACCCAATCCTGTGCTTTGGATGATTTTGTGGTTTAAAAAAAGCTTCCGCTATCTCTTCTTCCTGTTGGGTGGGCTGTAGTAGACCCCTATCATGACAGCACCCTTGTTTTTATCCCTTTTAACCTTCCCCAGACTTTCAACAAGTCTGTCTCCTATTTCCCTCTCAACCTCACTCCAAGTGTAGACATTTTCACCTCCCTTTTTCCCCTGCCTGCCCTTCCTGAGCAAGCTGTATCCTTCTATCCAACATTCCAGTTTTGTTTATTTTCTCACCAGGTCTCTGATGCCAACTATGTCATAGTTGTTTCTTTACTAGCATTTTGAGTTCTTCCTGCTTATTCCCCATACTTGTCGCATTGGTATACAGACACCTAAGATACTGATTTGACACCCCCCCCCAGTTCTGTCTTGTCTCTCCTTTATTCCTGCTATAACAGCCCATGCTCCCCACAAATTCTGATCCTTCTCCCAGGTCTCCATGTTCTTCATATACCTGTGGGCTTTGGTCACCTGCCCTCTTCAAACCTAGTTTAAAGCCCTCCTCACGAGGTTGGCCAGTCTGTATCCGAATATGCTCTTCCCCTTCCTCAATGGTGGGAGGGCAGTGGCCGGCTGGACCCATGTCCTGCGGGGGTGGGGGAGGGGGGTGGGCCCCTGTCATCCCTCAGGGGTGGGGGAGGGCGGTGCCTGGCCAGGTCCATGTTCTTTGGGGAGGGGGATGCCCGGCTGGTATGGGTATGGGGGGGGGGAGGCATGTCCCACGGTGGGGCTGCGGGGGGTGTGTGTGTGTGTGTGTGTGTGTGTGTGTGTGTGTGTGTGTGTGTGTGTGTGTGTGTGTGTGTGTGTGTGTGTGTCTGTGACGCCCGTGCTCCGTCCCTTGCAGGAGGGGGACACCGCGCTGCATGATGCCGTGCGGCTGAACCGCTACAAGATCATTAAGATGCTGATCCTGTACGGGGCGGACATGATGGCCCAGAACCTGGTGAGTGGCTCCCCCGGCTGCTGCCGGGGCGGGGCGGGGGCAGCTCCTGGGGGTGGGATCACACGGCGCAGGGAAGAGCCAGCGGGGGCTTCTCCTTGCTGGGGGGCAGAGCCCCGGCACTGTGGAAGGGGCTCACCCCGTGGGCCGTACCGTCTGCAGTACGGGGAGGGGTCACGACACCTCCCACAGGTCCCAGCCCAGCAGGAGGCGCTGGCTGCTCTCACCCTCTGCCCCCTCCCTCCCCCACAGGCAGGAAAGACCCCCACCGATCTGGTGCAGCTGTGGCAGGCAGACACCCGGCAGGCGCTGGAGACGCAGGAGCCTGGCGAGACGGAGGCCCCGGCGTGAGGGGTGAGGGAAGGGGCTGGGCTGGGCACGGCTCTGGGGAATGGGACCCATTGCACCACTCCCGGCTGTGTGAATCCAGGAATAAAACCCAGGGAACGCGAGGGCAGCGTCCAGGGCGAGCATGGGCCAGGGGGCTGCTGGGGCAGGTGGTACCCGGCGGGGCCCATGTCCTTCAGGGGTGGGGCCTCACCCGTCCATGTCGTCCCCCGGGGAGTGGTGGGGCGGTGCCTGGCTGGGTCCGTGTTGTCCGCCGGGGGGGTGGGGGAGGGGGTGCCCGGTGGGGTCCGACTCGTCCCTCGGGGGGGGGGCGGTGCTCAGTGGGGCCCGAGTCGTCTCTCTGGGGGGTCGGATTGCTGGGCAGGCTGCCCCGTTTTCTCTCTGGATCCCTTTTCCTGGTGTTGATCCCGTCCCAGGGGGTCGACTCTCCGCGTCCTGCCCCCCACCCGGCTCCGTTCTGTCCCAGATCCTCCGTCACTGTGACCTGACAGGCACAGTCCAGACCAGTGAGTGGCTGAGTCACCCCTGCCTGCCTGCCCCCCTGCCCTCCCACCTGGGCTCTGGCTGTCCCCCGGGCCTGGCCTGGCCTGCCCAGCCCACTCCTGGCCAGCAGGGTTAGAAAGTCCCTTCTTGCTTGAATAGAAATAACATGCACTTAAGTTGCCACCTGAATTCAAAGGCTCCTGGTGCTTCACCTGACTACCGCTGTGAGGGTCACGCGCCGTGTCCCACCACACGCTCCCTGCGGTCTCACAGACCAGCCCCTCTCGGTCAGGACCCCCCCAGAATCCAGGGAGGGTTCCTCTGTTGATTGGGGTGCAGAGAATCGTGGGGCGGGGAGCCGGAAGGGTGCTGGGGTGTCTGCCCCTCCTTTGTGTAGCTCGTCCCCCTTTTGAAAACATTTCTGGCTGGGCACCGGGGGACAAAGGTCCAAGGGGAAGGATGCTCCCTGCTGCGTTTTCCTCGCCTGTTGGAGCGTCCTTTGTTTCCCTTTCTGCTTGTTGAAATGCAAATGACACAGAGGCCACATTCCTGCGTCTGAGCCCGACCTGCTCAGTGTCAACACCGTGCAGTGGAGTCTGACGGCTCCACGTATTTCATCAGGACGGGAATGAGCAGCGAATTGGGAGTTTTCCTGTCCGGAGATCATTACAGTCGTGTCTAGGGGTGGACATGGGGTCCCTTCTGTCCCAGTCACCCCACAGCCTAACTTGTCTTCCTTTAGGCCAGCCCCCTGCTCCAGCGTGGCTCTCCCTGTCTATTTCCTTCCCGTGGACTCTGACCCCGCTCGCTGTCAGCACTGCGCTGTGTGTGCCCGGACCTCTCAGCCTGCGCGTCCCTGTTTCTTCATGTTCCCCTGAGCGTGTCTCTCTCGCACCCGCTCCTCCGGCGGGCTCTCCTGCCTCCCCCCTCGTCCGTCCCAACAGCCCCGTTTCCCTGGAACCGAATATCTGCTCATGCTGCTTCCGCACCCTACGCTGCGTTGGGCAGACCGCCCCGCTCAGCCCTTCCCTTGTCTGCCTGGGATCCGTCCCTGGCGGCAGGGCTGGCGGCCAAGGGTCCAAGAGGATTCGAGAGACACGCCGGGAGGGAATATCTTTGATTGGAGCCTGTAGCGAGCGGCGACTCACCCTGCGGCGCCTCCTGCTGGTCGTCCGGGAATTAGCTCATCTTCGGCACAGAGCGCCCTGCGCAGGCTGGTGTCTCGCTGGCCCCGTGTCTCTCCCTGGACCCCGGGGCCCTGTACCTGGGCTGCTGCCCCCGGCAGTACCCTCACACTCTGCCTCTGGGTCTCCCCTCTGGGAAACCCCCAACGCTCTGAGCCCCACCTTGCCTCAGTCTAGGGCTACTGCCAGTCACCATCCAGCCCCCGCTCCCTGGGGCAGACGGCAGTGTAAGAGCCAGTCACCACAGGCAAGGGGGTTGTCCTGCTGCCTCTGCCTACCCATGGACTGCCCCCTGCGACCCCAGTACCCCCTCTAGGCCCCAGACTAGGCCCTGCAGCCTGGGGAGTTGCCAGCCTGGCGCTCCCCAGCTCCTCTGGCCTCCCCCCAGCCCTGCTCCACTCCAGGTACCGGCTCAAGCTTCCCCAGCAGCCTGGTCCATCTGCCTCCACAGCTAGAGGAGACTCTGAGCACCAAACTCTGGGCCCTTTTCTCAGGGCTGCTTTTCCCCCCAGCCCCAGCCTCTGCAGGGCAGGAGCAGGGCGGTCACCCCGCTACAGAGCCATTTCTGTTGGTGAGAGAGATGAGTTCTCCTTCAGGCCTGGGAGCTGCTAAATACAAGGGGGAAGACAGTGTTTAGCATAAACAGTTAATCCACTTTGGGAGAGAGACCTCGGGGGCCAGCTGAGCTCACTCAGGGTGAACTCCAACCAGGGCAGACAAAATTCTGAGATTTACCAGCCAGCCCAAAACAGCCTCGGGATCCCTCCCCGGTTCCTCAGACGTCCAGACAACGCAGGCCCCTTAAAGTGCCCGGCCTCAGCCTCCAGCCAGACACACGGCAGAGAGGATGATGGTTCCTTCATAGAGAAGAAAAGGTTCTTCCAGCCCCAAAGGACCAAGCCCCGGACCCAGTTCAAGGATAACTTAGATCTTACCCAAGACACAGTTACAGCCGGTTCTTGTGAACCGAACTAAAATCAAAAGAGCCGAGCGGGAGTTGGCTGTAAGATCACTGCACAGACAGACTGGATCCAGTTCTCGAGGTCCAGAAACCTCGCAGGGACGGGGAGTTCTAGTTGCCGAAAGTCCTTTCAGAAACAGTCCACAGGTTCTAGTCCAATGTCCAGGTTCGGGTGACTCCAGTCAGTGACGGGGGATCTCAGTCCCTGTGGCTCAGGGTTCCCCCTGGAACCCCAAAGCGGATGGGAGATGAAGGAGGATCCTGTCCCAGGGTTTTGATACATTTCCAGCAGCCCCTTGGCCTGAGAAAACAATCGACTGAACTTCCCTCCTCCCCAACATCCTGGCAATTAGCCCAGGTCGTTTATCCGTGAGCGGGTCAGATCCAGAACCACGACCTCACCGAGACCCAGAGACACTCTCCCGATTTCACTCCGGCGTCTCCCGAAGTGTTAAAGCCCCATTTTGATCTGTGAATCCAGCCCTAGCAATAAGCAAATAAAAAAAATCTTTTCCCACTATCCTTGTCTTCCCAAACTTCTGACTAGACAAAGCCACCTGCTCACCAGGCTGCCTAGGCTTATAAACCTTCCTCATCAGGCACATTGCCACTGTCAACAGATACACTGCTGCTTTTCGCAGGTTCACTTTCACAAGCTGTACCAGCCAAAAGTATTTCACCTTTTCCTTCTTCAGTTAGGGCTTTAACCTGACCGTTCACTGCAACCTGTTCCAGAGAAACCCTTTCCTGATTCATAAGTTCTTCCTGCACTGTACCTAATTCCAGATTCACCTCTAAGACATTAGACAGACATTTAGAAACTTTATCCACAGGCAAACTGCTTTCTTGCACAGACAAACACTTGGAGAAACCCTCCCCAGACAAATCATTGCTCATAATTGTGACGAAGTGGGAGTACTGTGTGTGTGCCTCAGTTTCCCCTATGCATTTATTGAGCGTCTATGTTTAGGGAAAGGAATGTGTAGCTGATGCAAAGCAAAGCCACTGCAGGTGTTAATGGGTGAAGCTGTGTGTGTGTAGGAGTACTGTGTGTGCGTGCCTCAGTTTCCCCTATGCATTTCTTGGGCGTCTATGTGGAGGGAAAGGAATGTGTAGTTGATGCAAAGCAAAGCTAAGGTGAAGCTGTAACCTGACCCCAAGTGGGGGAGGGAGGTCAGCTGAACCTGTTGGAGAAAGGTCAGGTGATGCCTCCTAGCCTGGGAAAGGGACAAAGGAGAGCAGGGAGGGGCTAGAGGGGATTTTGGGGTCAGTCTGGTTTTTAGCTGGAGACAGG
The DNA here is from genome assembly GCA_032164245.1 of Sternotherus odoratus. NCBI lineage: Eukaryota > Metazoa > Chordata > Testudines > Kinosternidae > Sternotherus > Sternotherus odoratus. The sequence continues at coordinate 106,986,745 of JAVMKO010000005.1, forward strand.
CAGGAGAGGGGGGAGCAGCGATCTCGCTCTCTGGCCCCAAGATGGATCCAGCTGAGGGCTCACGCTCGCTGCATGGTCTGTGTTAGACCAGATAGAAGTTATTGAATAAACCTGTTTTACTGGCTGGCTGAGAGTCACGTCTGACTGTGGATTTGGGGTGCAGAACCCATGGGCTCCCCCAGGACCCCGCCCAGGCGGGCTTGCTGGGGGAAGCACACGGAGGGGCAGAAGGTGCTGAATGCTCCGAGGTCAGACCCAGGAAGGTGGAAGTGGGGACCCCTGAAGCTCCTGGCCTGGGAAACAGGCTGTGTACGGAGAAGGGGCCCTTCCCCCGGAGTCCGGTCTGGCTTCCTAGGGAGCGGTTCCAGTCCATCGCCCGGGCGCTCCGTGACAGAGGCCACCTGGAGGGGCCTGGCCTGGGAGCAGCAAATCCCCAGCCGGGCCCATCAATTATTAACAGCCCCTGGGCTGGAGGCAGTGAGGGGGCAGCAGCTCCGAGCTCGCCCCAGACCCCGCCATGGCCCAGCCCCACAGGCTCCTCGCCCCTCTCCGGCTGGGGCTGGCGGCATTAGGCTGGCGCCCCCTTGGACGGGGCAGGGGGCTTAGCACCCCCCCCACGCCAGGGACCCGGCTGGACCTGCGGGGCGTCTTCCCCCCGCTCACCACCCCCTTCACGGCCGGGGGGGAGGTGGATCACGGCCGGCTGGAGGAGAACGTGCACCGCTACGCCCAGCTCCCCTTCCCAGGTGAGGCCAGCTAGGGGGGGTGGGGAGGGGGGCATGCTGCCCAGACCCCCCAACTCTGCACAGTGGGGTGTGGTTATCCCACAGGGTCTGCCCCTCGCCCCGCCCCCAATTCAACGCCCCCTGCTCTCTCCTCACCCTGCCCAATTCCACCCCCTCACATTGCCCCCCAGATCCCCACACTGCCCAATTCCACGCCCCCTGCCCTCCTCACCCCCTCGCCCTGCCCCCCCACTCCTACCCTACCCAATTCCACCCCCTCACATTGCCCCCCAGACCCCCACACTGCCCAATTCCACGCCCCCTGCTCTCTCCTCACCCTGCCCAATTCCACCCCCTCACATTGCACCCCAGACCCCCACACTGCCCAATTCCACGCCCCCTGCCCTCTCCTCACCCCCTCGCCCTGCCCCCCCACTCCTACCCTACCCAATTCCACCCCCTCACATTGCCCCCCAGACCCCCACACTGCCCAATTCCACGCCCCCTGCTCTCTCCTCACCCTGCCCAATTCCACCCCCTCACATTGCACCCCAGACCCCCACACTGCCCAATTCCACGCCCCCTGCCCTCTCCTCACCCCCTCGCCCTGCCCCTCCACTCCTACCCTACCCAATTCCACCCCCTCACATTGCACCCCAGACCCCCACACTGCCCAATTCCACGCCCCCTGCCCTCTCCTCACCCCCTCGCCCTGCCCCCCCACTCCTACCCTACCCAATTCCACCCCCTCACATTGCCCCCCAGACCCCCACACTGCCCAATTCCACGCCCCCTGCTCTCTCCTCACCCTGCCCAATTCCACCCCCTCACATTGCACCCCAGACCCCCACACTGCCCAATTCCACGCCCCCTGCCCTCTCCTCACCCCCTCGCCCTGCCCCTCCACTCCTACCCTACCCAATTCCACCCCCTCACATTGCACCCCAGACCCCCACACTGCCCAATTCCACGCCCCCTGCCCTCTCTTCACCCCCTCGCCCTGCCCCCACACTCCCCCAAGTCCTGCCCCATCCCACCCTCCGCTGGCCCCAGACTCAAGTGCAGAGCCTGCCGCCCTGGCCCCCTGCTCCCCCAGGCCCGGCAGGGGCAGCTGCTTCCCTCACAATGGGCCCCTCCCTGGTGACCCGGGCGCTGCCCACGGGGAGCAGGGAGGCTGAGCAGCTGGGCCCCGCGCCTGCTCCCAGGGGGTCGTTCTGCCCAGCATGGCCCAGCCGGCCCACGAGCCCCGGCCCCCTGCTCTCGCCGTGCCCTGACCGGGGCCTATGGGGGCCTCGTGCTGCTGGAGAGTGGCGCTGGCGCTGGGGGCTGCCCTGGTGCTGGGGGCCGGCGCCCTGGCCCTGTGGCGCTGGCGGAGGGGCCCCGGGGGGGGCCCGGCGCTGGAGCAGGCCCCGCACTGGATCCGGTCCTACTACAGCTGCTTCCCCGAGGAGAGCGAGGCGGCGGGGGCGGAGGAGAGGCCCGCGGGGCGCTGGAGGGGCTGGCAGCACATGGAGGAGGGGACCCAGGGCACCGCCGCCCAGCGCAGCCGGGAGAGCGAGGCCCCGAGGAGGCGCCTGGCCGAGGCCCTGCTGCTGCGGGCCACCTCCTGCCAGATGAGCCGCCCGGGCGAGGGGGCCAGGCCCGTCCCGGGCGCGCTGCGGGACACGGCGGGCGCGAGCGCCAGGCTGCGGGCCCAGGCCCTCCTCCAGCGAGGCAGTGCCACGGCTGCGCCCGCCCGCACCGTCCACTCCAGGCCGGGCCACCACTGCAGGGACTGAGCCCCGGGGCCCTGGGCCGCCCCCGCCGGGCCCCCCGCACCCACACGCCGACAGGTAGCCAGGACCCAGCCCCCCCGCACCACAGACCCGCCGCTGGCATCGCAGCAGGGCACCGAACAGGGAGGGGACGCCCGGCCCCCAGCCTCTGGCCATGGGCACAGCCACACCCTGGCTCCCCTGTCCGCATCAGCAACGGGGGGTCCCTCCCCGGGCGAGAATGCAGCGCCCCCCCCCCCCAGCCGGCAATAAACTCTCTGTGAGCGTTTGTGTGGGGTGATTTGTGAGCGGTCCCCGGGGGGTGAGCACATGAGGGGGGCTTGTGTCCCTGGGGGGGTGTCTGTGTGTCTGTGAGTGTCTGTGTGTGTGTGTGTCTGTGTGTGTGTGTGTCTGTGTGTCTGTGTGTGTGTGTGTCTGTCTGTGTGTGTCTGTGTGTGTCTGTGTGTGTGTGTCTGTGTGTGTCTGTGTGTGTGTGTCTGTGTGTCTGTGTGTGTGTGTCTGTGTCTGTGTGTGTGTGTGTGTGTCTGTGTCTGTGTGTGTGTGTGTGTGTGTCTGTGTGTGTGCCTGTGTGTCCGTCCGTTCCGTCCACTCACTGCCCCTTGCTGGGACCCTCACTTGGCCTCGGGGGGGCTCCAGGGCAGGGCCTGGCTCTCACTGGCTTGACAGGGCCTGGGTCCAGGTCGCAGCTCTTAGGGGTACGATGCCCCATGTGGTGCCCCAAAGTGAAGGGGCCTGTCGAGTGCCCCCCCCCGGGAGGGTCTGGCTGTCTGGGTGTTAGGCAGTCAGGCCTGCTGGTTGGAGCGGCCGGTGGGCCCAGGGCACCGGACGTAGGGTCTGGACCAGGCCGAGGGCAGCGCTGAAACGGGTGTGAGGACAAACCGTGGGTCAGTCTTTTTGGCCAGCCAGGTCAGGGTCCGGCGGCAGAGTACGGGTGGGCTGGTGACAGTCCTAGTGGGGGGGGGGAGTCAGGATACGGGGCAGAGCTGGGGGGTCACAGGGTTGCGGGCGGGCTGGTGTCAGTCCTAGTGGGGGGAGGGTGTGTCAGGGCTGGGGGGCAGGGCAGGGGCAGGGTTGCGGGTGGGCTGGTGTCAGTCCTGGGGGGGGGGGATGCAGGGCTGGGGGGTCACAGGGTTGCGGGTGGGCTGGTGTCAGTCCTGGGGGGGGGGGCAGGGCAGGAGCAGGGGGGAGGGGCAGGGCAGGGGCAGGGTTGCGGGTGGGCTGGTGTCAGTCCTGGGGGGGGTGTCAGGGCTGGGGGGCAGGGCAGGGGCAGGGTTGCGGGTGGGCTGGTGTCAGTCCTGGGGGGGGGTGTCAGGGCTGGGGGGCAGGGCAGGGGCAGGGTTGCGGGTGGGCTGGTGTCAGTCCTGGGGGGGGGTGTCAGGGCTGGGGGGCAGGGCAGGGGCAGGGTTGCGGGCGGGCTGGTGTCAGTCCTGGGGGGGGGTGTCAGGGCTGGGGGCAGGGCAGGAGCAGGGGGGAGGGGCAGGGCAGGGGCAGGGTTGCGGGCGGGCTGGTGTCAGTCCTGGGGGGGGGGTGTGTCAGGGCTGGGGGGCAGGGCAGGGGCAGGGTTGCGGGCGGGCTGGTGTCAGTCCTGGGGGGGGTGTCAGGGCTGGGGGGCAGGGCAGGAGCAGGGTTGCGGGTGGGCTGGTGTCAGTCTGGGGGGGGCAGGGCTGGGGGGTCACAGGGTTGCGGGTGGGCTGGTGTCAGTCCTGGGGGGGGTGTCAGGGCTGGGGGGGCAGGGCAAGGGCAGGGTTGCGGGTGGGCTGGTGTCAGTCGTGGGGGGGTGTGTCAGGGCTGGGGGGCAGGGCAGGGGCAGGGTTGCGGGTGGGCTGGTGTCAGTCCTGGGGGGGGGGGTGTCAGGGCTGGGGGGCAGGGCAGGAGCAGGGTTGCGGGCGGGCTGGCAGCCGAGGGGGGTCTGAGGCCGAGAGGCAGCCTGGGGGCTCTTGGCCGGGTGGGTCTGTCCCCAGACTGCCCGGTGGCTCGGGGGGGGGGGGGGGGGGCTGGGGGACTCAGGTGCCCGGGGGCGTCATGGCAGCTGCGTGGGCAGCCCCGGGCCGGCTGCGGGTTCCACGAGAGAAACGTGGGCTGGGTCAGCACCGGGGGGGGGGGGGGGGGGGGGGGCCTGGCACCCCGATCGCTCCTCTCCCAGCGCAGCGCCCAGCCGGCTCCTGTCCCCCCCGGGAGAAGGGGGCAGGACTGTACCGGGGTGGGTCCCCCGGGGCTGGGCACTATCCCTCACCCAGGCCCCTAACGGGATCTGGTTACTCCCCCCTGCCCGGGCGGTGGGTCCTGTGCTCTGTCTTGCAGGCTTCGTGGTGCAGGGCTCCAGCGGCGAGTGCCCCCACCTGACGCCCCAGGAGCGGCTGGCCGTGGTGACCCGCGTGCGCCAGGCCGTGCCCAGGGACAAGCTGCTGCTGGCCGGGTCGGGCTGCGAATGTGAGAGGCTGGGGATGGGGGGGTCCGGGTGGGGGGGGTGACACGGCCACAGGGCCAGGCTCCTAACCCCCCTCCCACCCCCAGGCCATGGTCCCTTAGCGCTGCTGGGCTCCGCTCCCCATTACCCCCACCCCCGACCCGGGGTTCCTCCCGCCGCCCCCCACATCCGCGCCCCCCGGCTGGGTTCTGCCCCCCCATCCCTCCATCCCCTGGCCTGGGTTCCTCCCGCTGCCCCCCCCCCCCATCTGTGCCCTTCCCCAGGCTGGGTTCTGCCCCCGCCTCCCCATCAGTCCCTCCCGCCCCCCGGCCCAGACCCCTCGATCCCCCCCCAGTGCCTGGGCCCTGCACCTGCCCCCGCCCCCAGCGGGGTCCCTGTCCCAGGCCCCAGGGCCCCGTGCGCTGCTGTGGGGAGGGCCGGGCCCTGACCTCCCGCTCACCCTCCTCCCCCAGCCACGCCGGCCACCATTGCGATGACCGTGGGCATGGCTGAGGCGGGTGCGGACGCCGCCCTGGTGGTCACCCCCTGCTACTACCGGGGCGCGATGACCACCGGGGCCCTGATCCACCACTACAGCCAGGTACCGGAGGCGGGGGGGGGGGGGGGGACGGACCAGCCTGGCTCTGTCTCAGTGACAGCTGGATGGGGGGGGGGGGGGCCCTGCAGTGTGATGGGGGGGGCTCTGAGCAAAGGGGGAGGGGCCTACAAGAAGGGGAGCTCGGGGTGGGGGGGAGTCCTGGGGAAAGAAGTGGAGGGGCAGTACTGGGGGGGCTCTGCGGGAAAGGCCCCTGCAGGGGGAGGGGCCTATGAGGGGGTGGGGCTAGGGGCCGCACTGCGCACCGGGCTGTTCAACCTCCAGTGGGCAGCGCGCAGTGGGGCTAAGGCAGGCTCCCTGCAGCCCCCCCCGCTCCCTGCAGCCCCCCCCCCGCTCCCTTCCCCCCCTCCTCCGCTCCCTGCAGCCCCCCCCCCGCTCCCTGCAGCCCCCCCCGCTCCCTTCCCCCCCTCCTCCGCTCCCTGCAGCCCCCCGCCGAGCGCCTGCGCCCATTGGCTGGCCACGTCCGGGAGCCGCCTCACGTAAGTACTGCCCGGCTGGAGTCTGCACCCCCAAACCCCCTCCCGCACCCCACGCCCCTGCCCCACGGCTGAGCCCCCTCCCACACCAAACCCCCTCCTGCATCCCACGCCCCTGCCCCGTGGCTGAGCCCCCCTCCCACACCAAACCCCCTCCCAGAGCCCACACCTCCTCCCACACCCCACACTCCTGCCCCAGGCCTGAGCCCCCTCCCACACCAAACCCCCTCCCAGAGCCCACACCTCCTCCCACACCCCACACTCCTGCCCCAGGCCTGAGCCCCCTCCCACAACAAACTCTAGGGTTGTCAACTTTCTACTTCCACAAAACTGAATACCTTTGCTTTGCCCCTGCCCCACCCTCCTCTGAGGCCCCCCCCACTCCATTTCCCTCCCTCTGTCGCTCGCCCACCCCACCCTCACTCACTCGCTCATTGTCACAGGACAGGGGGTTGGGATGGGGGAGGAGGGAGGGCTGTGGCCGGGGGGTCGGGCTCTGGGCTGTGGCCGGGGATGAGAGTTGGGGCGTAGGGGGAGGCTCTGGGATCAGGCTTCAGCATGTCCCCGATCCAGCTCCTATGCGGAGGCATGGCCAGGTGGGTCTGCGCACTGCCCTGTCTGCAGGCGCCACCCTGAAGCTCCCATTGGCCACAGTTCCTGGAGTCAGCGCTTGGGGGGGTGGCAGTGTGTGGAGTCCCCTGGCTGCCCCTCTGCATAGGAGCCGGAGAGGGATGTGCCGCTGCTTCCGGGAACCGTGCGGATCCAGGACAGGCAGGGAGCTGCCTTAGCCCCGCTGCGCCACCGACAGGACTTTGAACAGAGCTGCCAGGGTCTCTTTTCGACCAGGCGTGCCAGCTGAAAACCTGCCAGCCCTGCCCCTCAGCGACCGGCTGCCTCTCCCCGGGGGGAGGGGAGCACAGGGCCCAGTGGCTCTGGGGGTGTGGAGGGAGCTGAGGCTCCGTGACGGGACATGCGACACCAGTGCCCTCTCTGTGCCCGCAGGTGGCAGACGCCTCGCCAGTCCCCGTGGTGCTGTACAGCGTCCCAGCCAACACCAGCCTGGAGCTGCCCCTGGAGGCCGTGCTCGCCCTGGCTCAGCACCCCAACATCGTGGGGCTCAAGGACAGCGGGGGGGATGTGAGTGGGTCTGAGCCTCGCCACCCCGGGGAGCCCTGCCCCGGCCCTGCCCCTGCTGCCCAGCTTCAGTCAGGGGGATCCAGGCCTCCCGCCCGGGAAGAGGGCGAAACCAGGGGCCCTTCACCTGGTACTGGCCAGGGGCTTCTGGGAGACTGGGGAGGGGCTGAGCCCCCTGCCCGGTGTGTGTGTGTGGGGGCTCCCTGTGCTCGGGTAGGGGGGCGGGCGGGAGCGGCTGTGCTGGGGGCAGCTCGGAGCATCCCGTGGTTCTGGGGCCAGGGCCATGGCCCTGCCAGGTGGGCACCAGCACCGCCCGAGTGGCTGTTGGGTGAGACGTTCGGACCCGGCTGAGGTCCCCTCCCGCTGGGGCCACCTCACGGGCTGGGCCCAGCCCCCATCGCCCTTCACCGCCCCACTTTCCTCCCCCCCAGCAACGCCATCACCCCTCCCTGCAGCCAAAGTGCATTACAGATACTGACTGACCCCCTCCCCCCCGCAGCATTCCAGCAGGTGTCAGGACGGTGCCCCCAGCAGACAGGAGGGGAAACTGAGGCACAACACAGTGTGGGGAAGGACTTCTGCCCACTGCCAAGATAAGAACCCAGGAGTCCTGGCTCACACACTCACTCTCGCTCTACCTACCCCTTTCCAGTGCTGCTCTGGGGGGGAGCCTGTTCCTTAGTGCCAGGGGTGCGGTGTTTGGGTAGGGCCTACCCAATGGGTGTAGCAGAGCTGGGCTGCTTTGCTTGGTGGTCTAGTGTGTGCCCTGGTAGCCTGCCCAGCTCAATGGTGCCCACAGCTCCACCCTGGGGACCTGGGGTGCTCCTGGCTCCCAGCAGGCCCTGCTGTGTCTCCCCAGATCACCCGGCTGGGGCTGGTTGTCCACAAGACCCGGAGGGAGGAGTTCCAGGTGCTGGTGGGCTCGGCTGGCTTCCTGCTGGCCGGCTATGCCATAGGTAGGGGCAGCCTCTCCTCCGCCCCCCAGGCCTCCCCAGGGGGCTGGTACTGGTGCGGCCTGGGGGTGGGGGGTGTTGGCTACAGCCAGTGGAGGGGAGAGGAGCCAGGGGGGTGGGTTTGGGGGGCAGGATGTGCAGTGTTGGGGCAGATTGGGGAAACTGGGTTGGGGTGCCGTGGAAGGGGTGGGGTGCTTGGGGGATGATGGGATGCAGGTTGTGGGGGTGTAGAGAATTGTTGGGGTGCTGGGGGAGAAGGGGCTGCAGGGTACAGGATGTGGGGCCACATGGGGGTTGGGTTGCTGGGGGAGAGGATGGGGGGCAGAGGACAGGATGTGAGGGTGTGACGGGGGTGAGATGCCGTGGGAATGATGGGGGGGCAGGGTCCAGGATGTGGGAGTACACAGGAGTTGAGGTGCTGGGGGAGAGGTTGGGGTACACAGGATGGGGATGTGTGAAGGGCTGGGGGGGGCTGGGGGAGAGGTTGAGGTACACAGGATGGGGGTGTGTGGAGGGGGGAGAGGTTGGGGTACACAGGATAGCGGTGTGTGGAGGGGTGGGGGGATGGGGGAGAGGTTGGGGTACACAGAATAGGGGTGTGTGGAGGAGTGGGGGGCTGGGGGTACACAGGATGGGGGTGTGTGGTGGAGTGGGGGGATGGGGGAGAGGTTGGGGTACACAGGATGGGGATGTGTGGAGGGGTGGGGGGGCTGGGAGAGTGGTCGGGGTACACAGGATGGGGGTGTGTGGAGGGGTGGGGGATGGGGGAGAGGTTGGGGTACACAGGATGGGGGTGTGTGGTGGAGTGGGGGGGATGGGGGAGAGGTTGGGGTACACAGGATGGGGGTGTGTGGAGGGGTGGGGGGGATGGGAGAGTGGTTGGGGTACACAGGATGGGGGTGTGTGGAGGGGTGGGGGGATGGGGAGAGGTTGGGGTACACAGGATGGGGGTGTGTGGAGGGGTGGGGGGGATGGGAGAGTGGTTGGGGTACACAGGATGGGGGTGTGTGGAGGGGTGGGGGGATGGGGGAGAGGTTGGGGTACACAGGATGGGGGTGTGTGGAGGGGTGGGGGGATGGGGGAGAGGTTGGGGTACACAGGATGGAGGTGTGTGGAGGGGTGGGGGGATGGGGAGAGGTTGGGGTACACAGGATGGGGGTGTGTGGAGGGGTGGGGGGGATGGGAGAGTGGTCGGGGTACACAGGAGGGTGGCCAGGTGCTCGATTCTCTGCTCCTTGCCCCCCAGGTGCCTGCGGGGGGGTCTGTGCTCTGGCCAATGTGCTGGGAGCCCCGCTCTGCCAGCTGGAGCGCCTGTGCCAGGAGGGACGCTGGCAGGAGGCCCGGGCCCTACAGCTCCGGCTCATTGAGCCCAACACAGCGGTAAGAGAGGGGCCCGGGCGAGTCGGAGCCCCCGCAGGGCAGGCCCCCCCGCAGGGCAGGACAGCCCCCCCCCCCCCCCCCCGCAGGGCAGGACCCATCCCACCCCCCTGTGCCAGGGCTGCAGGGCAGAGCAGCTCCCAGGGCACGCGGGAGCTGGACTTGCTTTCCTTGGAGTGTTGGGTAGCAGCAGATTGGGAGTGAGGGGCACCAGCTGAGCTGGGGGGGCAGCCCTGGGTGGAGCTGGCAGGGGGCTGTGGTGCAGAGTACGGGCAGAGCTGGGGGGGCAGTCCTGGGGGGAGCGGGGGGGGGGCTGTGGGTTGGGGTGCAGAGTACGGGCAAGCTGGGGGGGCAGTCCCGGGGGAGCTGGGGTACCGTGTGGGTTGGGTGCAGGGCCCAGGCAGAGCTGGGGGGGGGCAGTCTGGGGGGAGCTGGCAGGGGGCTGTGGGTTGGGGTGCAGAGTACGGGCAGAGCTGGGGGGGGCAGTCTGGGGGGAGCTGGCAGGGGGCTGTGGGTTGTGGTGCAGAGTACGGGCAGAGCTGGGGGGGCAGTCCTGGGGGGAGCGGGGGGGGGGGCTGTGGGTTGGGGTGCAGAGTACGGGCAGAGCTGGGGGGGCAGTCCCGGGGGAGCTGGCAGGGGGCTGTGGGTTGGGGTGCAGAGGATGGGCAGAGCTGGGGGGGCAGTCTGGGGGGAGCTGGCAGGGGGCTGTGGGTTGGGGTGCAGAGCACGGGCAGAGCTGGGGGGGCAGTCTGGGGGGAGCTGGCAGGGGGCTGTGGGTTGGGGTGCAGAGTATGGGCAGAGCTGGGGGGCAGTCTGGGGGGAGCTGGCAGGGGGCTGTGGGTTGGGGTGCAGAGTACGGGCAGAGCTGGGGGGGCAGTCTGGGGGGAGCTGGCAGGGGGCTGTGGGTTGGGGTGCAGAGCACGGGCAGAGCTGGGGGGGCAGTCTGGGGGGAGCTGGCAGGGGGCTGTGGGTTGGGGTGCAGAGCACAGCCAGAGCTGGGGGGGCAGTCTGGGGGGAGCTGGCAGGGGGCTGTGGGTCGGGGTGCAGAGCACAGCCAGAGCTGGGGGGGCAGTCTGGGGGGAGCTGGCAGGGGGCTGTGGGTCGGGGTGCAGAGCATGGGCAGAGCTGGGGGGGCAGTCTGGGGGGAGCTGGCAGGGGGCTGTGGGTTGGGGTGCAGAGCACGGGCAGAGCTGGGGGGGCAGTCTGGGGGGTGCTGGCAGGGGGCTGTGGGTCGGGGTGCAGAGCATGGGCAGAGCTGGGGGGGCAGTCTGGGGGGAGCTGGGGTACCGTGTGGGTTGGGTGCAGGGCCCGGGCAGAGCTTTGTGGCCCCATTACACCTGCTCATTCCTGAGCCTTCATTCCCAGCAATCCGCCCTGGGGGCTCTCACAAGCTCTGGCCTCAGGTAGATGCCAGGCTGGGGGCTCTGGGGCGAGGGGCAGCCTGCCAGGGGGCTCTCCGGGCAGCCTGGAGCCAGGCAGGAGACGGTGCCCCCCTCCCAGCTCTCCCAGTGCCCCCTGACCTGACCCCCTGCTACAGGGGCCATTCTGTGCCGGGCATCCCCGAGCACCCCGCAGTGTCCTGCTCGGCCTCCCTGTCCGACGCCACGGGACTCACCGGGGCAGACGCCTGCTCCCTGGAGCCTCCCCAGCACCCCTGGGACCTGCCAGGCAGGGGGCAGGGCATGGAGCTGAGGGTGAAGCGCCCAGGGGCCGGGGGGTGGACAGTTGAGAGGCCGGGGGCGGGGGCAGGCCAGCCTCTCATGGTCTCTCTGTCCCCACAGGTCACCCGGACGTTGGGGATCCCGGGGCTGAAGCAGGCCATGGAGTGGTTCGGGTACCACGGCGGACCCTGCCGGGACCCCCTGCGCCCGCTGAGCGAGGCCCAGAGGCAGGAGCTGCGCAGGGACTTCAGCGCCAATGGCTGGCTGTGAGGGGGAGGGACCCTCACTCCCCCCCCCCTCGGCTCACCTTCCCCTCACTGGCACCCTCCCTCTCTGCTTCTCCAGGTGCCCCCCACCTCACTGCCTGACAACTGAGCTGGCCAAGGGGCCACAGCCCCTCCCCCCACAAGCCCCCTGTGGTGGGGCAGAGCTGAGGGATTCCCAGGTCCCTCCAGCCCCTGGGCCGGCCCAGAGCCGCTCCCCCCACCCCGCACTTCCCGGAGAGACCTGCTGCTCCGCTCTCACGGCCACCAGGGTGTCCGGCTCAGCCCCGGCTCTCGGGCCAGGCCCCGGGGAATCTGACCCCCAGGCCAGGCTGGGCCTGGGCCCCGCAGGGCCCTGGGGTTCCCCATTGCAGGCCATGGTTCCCAGGGGGGTGACCGGGGCAGACCCCACTCAGGGGGCAGCCCAGCTCTGCTTTCACTAGCTAACATGATGCCCTGGCACTGCCCCGTGCAATCGCACACTCGGGAACCATGCTCAGCAGGTGGTGGTGCCAGCAGTTCTATTCCTCGCCCCAACCCCCTCGCCCAGCCCCTGTGCCCCCCAAATCGCAGCTCTCCAGGGGGTCAGAGTCTAGGAATATGCTGCTGCCCCATGGCAATGGGCATCGCTTGCCCTGGGCCCCTGGCTACCGGGGTTGGGTGGGAATCCCGCCAGCTGCGGTGGGCGAGCTGCACAGGACGCCCCCCAGCCCGGGGTGCAGAGGCGGCGGGGACCTCGGCCGTGCTGGAGCCGGGCGGCCCTGGCAGTGTGACCGGGGCTGTAAGGCGGGAGTGGCCCTGGCGCACCGTGAGCTGTCAATAAACCCCTGGAAGGCACCCGCCTCCGCCCTCCTCACTCCCGGGACGGCCTGGGCAGCCGGGGGGGCAGCCGGGCGATATCCTCGCCCCGCAGGGGTGCTGCAGAGCAGGGCTCCCAGCCGCAACATGGGGCTTGGGCCCCAGGGCAAGTGTCCTCCTGGCTGGCACGCACCAGCTCCCAGGAGGCGCAGGGCTATGCCAGCGAATCAGGGCCTGGCCCCAGCTCCTGGGCATGCTGCCCTTTCCCCGCTGGAGCGGCCCTGCCCCCTGCCACTCCTGTGAGGCAGCAGGAATGCGGGAATGCTCTGTCCTCTGACTCTGGGAAGTGGCCATACCTGGAGCTGTAACCTGACCCCAGGTGGAGGAGGGAGGTCACCTGACCTCCTGCTTGGGAAAGACAAAGGGAAGCGGGAGGGGAAGTTTCAGTCGGGGTCTGGCTGGGAAGAGGGAGAGCTCAGGCAGGCTGCCTAGATCTCTGGCCCCCAAAATGGATCCAGCTGAGGGGTCACGCTCGCTGTATGGTCTGGGTTAGACCAGGTACCAGTCATCGAATAAACCTCTGTTTGACTGTGGATTTGGGGGGCAGGATCCCACCCAGGCGGGCTCGCTGGGGGAAGCCCACGGAGGGGCAGAAGGTGCTGAATGCTCCGAGGTCAGACCCAGGAAGGTGTAAACAGGGACCTCTAAGCTCCTAGCCCTGGAGACAGGCTGTCTACGGAGAGAGGACGCTTTCCCCAGAGTCCTGACCGGCGTCCTAGGGAGCAAGTTCCAGACCCTCGCCCAGGCGCTCCGTGGCACCTCCCCACTGCAGCAGGGCATGGCCAGCCAGCTAGCCGGGACACCCAGAGCCCAGCGCCAGAGCTGGGCAAGGACACAAGGCCGGGGTCTCTGAAAAGGGCTCCAGGCACCGCTGCCTCAGCGGGACCCCGCCCCTGCCATGTTCCAGCTGCAGGGGCTCTCTGGGCCCCTCCCCCCGCTCAACCCCCTGGGGATCACCCCCTGAGCTGGGGGACGAAGGGAGGACAGCAGGCCCGGCCCCCACTCACCCCACAGAACCACACACAACGGGGCAGGTTTGGCAACGTGGTTTATTCGCCGAGGCCCTGCGGGGGCGGCGCAGGACACAGCAAGGCACCGGGGCAGTAGCGTGGACAGGGCCGCGAGAAGACGGCTCCCCAGCCGGGCCGGGCCCCGGGCCCCTCCCCGCACCGGCTCCTGCTCCCAGGAGACAGGCAGTGGGGGGAGAGTCCTGGGTGCCTCCCTGGGAGCCCAGCCCGGCTCCCCCCACCTCACACTGCTGGTGCCCCTCAGCCCCTGCTCTTCCTGGGCCGCAGCACAGTTCTGCCCCTTGCCCCGCCCTGCAGCCCCCAGAGACAGGCACTCGCCAGGCCCCCAGCGCTCCCCAAATCCGTTCAGGGGACGGCTCACCCCGGGCAGTGCAGACCCCCAGCGCCCGTGGGCCCTTGGCGCAGCCTCTCAGCACAGCAGCGAGGGAGACGCTTGGAACATGGGCCGGGGCTACAGAGCGCCCCCGGCTCATAGCCCTGGCTGACCCTGTGCCAAGGCACGGACAGGCAATAGTGACCAGGCAGCCATACGCCCCTGGGAGAGCTGAGGGGGAGGCACGGGCCATGGGGCCAGGACACCCACAGCATGGGAAGGGGGGGGGTTCCCTGCCCCCAGCCTCAGGACAAGAAGGGGCAGGGAGATACCAGCTCCCTGCCACAGTCACCACATCCCACTGGTGAATTCAGGCACCCTGCTGGGGGCGGGGGGGGCACAGCCTGGGCACTCCCCCAGTCCATCATGCCTGGCTTTGGGGACGCAGGTACAGCAAGTCCCAGCTGCATCCCCTGAAACCACGGGCACCACGGCCTGGCAGATTGCCCCCTCCCCTGCCCCACACTGCCCACAGCTGGGCTGGCCGCAGGGGTTGTGCCTGGGGGTCGGTATGGAGGGTACTGCTTGCCCCATGGCAGGGAGCAGAGCCCCAGGGAAGGGGGTCTCCCGTCTCTACCCAGTGGGGGGCAGCATTCAGAGCCCCCAGGATCCAGGACGTGGGCACGCGGAGGAAGTTCTGTAGCCAGCCGCAGGGAGGTGGCCAGCCATGCTGGGGCCAATGACAAGCAGGCAGCCAGGATCTGCCAACGCCCCCCACCCCCTTGCCCTGTCTGGACCCCGCAGGCTCTCGGAGCCAGGCCGGCCCACGGCAGGAGGGAGCCTGGGTGGGCGGCACGGTCACGCCGGGAGGTCGTGTGCGGACTTGGAGGCACTTTGAGCTCTCTGGACCACGGCCGGGCACTTCTCCCGCCGCAGCAGCTTGTTGTTCTCAAAGAAGCCCTCGCTGCGGGGCGCCCCGTGGGAGCCGTCGGGGAAGGTCAGGAGCCCTGGGGGAGGGAAGAGCAGGGAGTCACGGGGAAGGGAGGGGCAGGGCGGGGTCGAGGAGCGGGGCCAAGGGGGCCAAGGGGGGAACGGGGGCCGTGCTCTGCCCAGGCTGTTCGTGCTGCAGCTGCTCGCGGGCTGCCGGGACTCACCGAAGCCGTCCACACGCCCACTCTTGAACTCGCCCTCGAAGGTCATCGAGTCGTAGCGCGTGAAAACTCCGACGCCATTGAACTTCCCCTGCACGAACTCCCCCTCGTACCTGCCCAGACAGACAGCCCTGCAGAGTCAGACTCGCGGCCCCCGCCTGCCCCCTCCACGCCCTGCAGTGCCAGGCTCCCCCTCGTCCCCCACAGCATCAGGTTCCCCGCCCGCACCCTGCCCCGCAGCGTAACACTCCCCAGCCACCCCGCAGCATCAGGTTCCCCGCCCGCACCCTGCCCCGCAGCGTAACACTCCCCACCCACCCCGCAGCATCAGGTTCCCCGCCCGCACCCTGCCCCGCAGCGTAACACTCCCCACCCACCCCGCTGCATCAGGTTCCCCGCCTGCACCCTGCCCCGCAGCGTAACACTCCCCACACACCCCGCAGCATCAGGTTCCCCGCCCGCACCCTGCCCCGCAGCATAACACTCCCCAGCCACCCCGCAGCATCAGGTTCCCCGCCCGCACCCTGCCCCGCAGCGTAACACTCCCCACCCACCCCGCAGCATCAGGTTCCCCGCCTGCACCCTGCCCCGCAGCGTAACACTCCCCACCCGCCCCGCAGCATCAGGTTCCCCGCCCGCACCCTGCCCCGCAGCATCAGGTTCCCCGCCCGCACCCTACCCCACAGCGTAACACTCCCCAGCCACCCCGCAGCATCAGGTTCCCCGCCCGCACCCTGCCCCGCAGCGTAACACTCCCCAGCCACCCCGCAGCATCAGGTTCCCCGCCCGCACCCTGCCCCGCAGCGTAACACTCCCCAGCCACCCCGCAGCATCAGGTTCCCCGCCCGCACCCTGCCCCGCAGCGTAACACTCCCCAGCCACCCCGCTGCATCAGGTTCCCCGCCCGCACCCTGCCCCGCAGCGTAACACTCCCCACCCACCCCGCTGCATCAGGTTCCCCGCCCGCACCCTGCCCCGCAGCGTAACACTCCCCACCCACCCCGCTGCATCAGGTTCCCCGCCCGCACCCTGCCCCGCAGCGTAACACTCCCCACCCGCCCCGCAGCATCAGGTTCCCCGCCCGCACCCTGCCCCGCAGCATCAGGTTCCCCACCCGCACCCTGTCCCGCAGCGTAACACTCCCCACCCACCCCGCAGCATCAGGTTCCCCGCCTGCCCCCTGCCCCGCAGCGTAACACTCCCCACCCGCCCCGCAGCATCAGGTTCCCCGCCCGCACCCTGCCCCGCAGCGTAACACTCCCCACCCACCCCGCAGCATCAGGTTCCCCGCCTGCCCCCTGCCCCGCAGCGTAACACTCCCCACCCGCCCCGCAGCATCAGGTTCCCCGCCCGCACCCTGCCCCGCAGCATCAGGTTCCCCGCCCGCACCCTGCCCCACAGCGTAACACTCCCCAGCCACCCCGCAGCATCAGGTTCCCCGCCCGCACCCTGCCCCGCAGCGTAACACTCCCCAGCCACCCCGCAGCATCAGGTTCCCCGCCCGCACCCTGCCCCGCAGCGTAACACTCCCCAGCCACCCCGCAGCATCAGGTTCCCCGCCCGCACCCTGCCCCGCAGCGTAACACTCCCCACCCACCCCGCTGCATCAGGTTCCCCGCCCGCACCCTGCCCCGCAGCGTAACACTCCCCACCCACCCCGCAGCATCAGGTTCCCCGCCTGCACCCTGCCCCGCAGCGTAACACTCCCCACCCACCCCGCAGCATCAGGTTCCCCACCCGCACCCTGTCCCGCAGCGTAACACTCCCCACCCACCCCGCAGCATCAGGTTCCCCGCCCGCACCCTGCCCCGCAGCGTAACACTCCCCACCCACCCCGCAGCATCAGGTTCCCCGCCTGCCCCCTGCCCCGCAGCGTAACACTCCCCACCCGCCCCGCAGCATCAGGTTCCCCGCCCGCACCCTGCCCCGCAGCATCAGGTTCCCCGCCCGCACCCTGCCCCGCAGCGTAACACTCCCCAGCCACCCCGCAGCATCAGGTTCCCCGCCCGCACCCTGCCCCGCAGCGTAACACTCCCCAGCCACCCCGCAGCATCAGGTTCCCCGCCCGCACCCTGCCCCGCAGCGTAACACTCCCCAGCCACCCCGCAGCATCAGGTTCCCCGCCCGCACCCTGCCCCGCAGCGTAACACTCCCCAGCCACCCCGCAGCATCAGGTTCCCCGCCCGCACCCTGCCCCGCAGCGTAACACTCCCCAGCCACCCCGCAGCATCAGGTTCCCCGCCCGCACCCTGCCCCGCAGCGTAACACTCCCCAGCCACCCCGCAGCATCAGGTTCCCCGCCCGCACCCTGCCCCGCAGCGTAACACTCCCCAGCCACCCCGCAGCATCAGGTTCCCCGCCCGCACCCTGCCCCGCAGCGTAACACTCCCCAGCCACCCCGCAGCATCAGGTTCCCCGCCCGCACCCTGCCCCGCAGCGTAACACTCCCCAGCCACCCCGCAGCATCAGGTTCCCCGCCCGCACCCTGCCCCGCAGCGTAACACTCCCCAGCCACCCCGCAGCATCAGGTTCCCCGCCCGCACCCTGCCCCGCAGCGTAACACTCCCCACCCACCCCGCTGCATCAGGTTCCCCGCCCGCACCCTGCCCCGCAGCGTAACACTCCCCACCCACCCCGCTGCATCAGGTTCCCCGCCCGCACCCTGCCCCGCAGCGTAACACTCCCCACCCACCCCGCAGCATCAGGTTCCCCACCCACACCCTGCCCCGCAGCATAACACTCCCCAGCCACCCCGCAGCATCAGGTTCCCCACCCACACCCTGCCCCGCAGCATAACACTCCCCAGCCACCCCTTAGGCTCCCCACCCGCTTCCTCTGCACCCCGCAGCATCAGGTTCCCCGCCCGCACCCTGCCCCGCAGTGTAACACTCCCCAGCCACCCCGCAGCATCAGGTTCCCCGCCCGCACCCTGCCCCGCAGCGTAACACTCCCCAGCCACCCCGCAGCATCAGGCTCCCCGCCCGCACCCTGCCCCGCAGCGTAACACTCCCCAGCCACCCCGCAGCATCAGGTTCCCCGCCCGCACCCTGCCCCGCAGCGTAACACTCCCCAGCCACCCCGCAGCATCAGGTTCCCCACCCACACCCTGCCCCGCAGCGTAACACTCCCCACCCACCCCGCAGCATCAGGTTCCCCGCCTGCACCCTGCCCCACAGCGTAACACTCCCCACCCACCCCTTAGGCTCCCCACCCGCTTCCTCTGCACCCCGCAGCATCAGGTTCCCTGCCCACACCCTGCCCCGCAGCGTAACACTCCCCAACCACCCCGCAGCATCAGGTTCCCCACCCACACCCTGCCCCGCAGCATAACACTCCCCAGCCACCCCTTAGGCTCCCCACCCGCTTCCTCTGCACCTCGCAGCATCAGGTTCCCCGCCCGCACCCTGCCCCGCAGCGTAACACTCCCCACCCACCCCGCAGCATCAGGTTCCCCGCTCGCACCCTGCCCCGCAGCGTAACACTCCCCAGCCACCCTGCAGCATCAGGTTCCCCACCCACCCATGCCAAGCAGCGTAACACTCCCCACCCACCCCGCAGCATCAGATTCCCCACATGCACCCCGGCAAGAGAGGCTCCCTGCCTGCGCCACACCTGCCCCACAGCATTATGTTCCCCGCCCGCTTGCACCCCAGCAGCCCACCCGCGCCCTGCCGTGTCAGGCGCCCGCCCACCCCGCACTAGCCCCAGGCTCGTGGCTGTTCAGTGCAGCCCTGCAGGCAGGGAGTGTGGCTGCGGGCCCCACAGGCTGACAGGAGCATTCCCCACCAGTTCCAGAGCTGAAGGGGGGGGCGAGGAGAGGGTCTCTGTGGGGTGACTCAGCCATCCCGTCCCCACAGAAGAGAAACACCAGTTGCCCCAAGCTCCCCTGGCCGCGCAGGGGGGACCCAGCAAAGCGCCAGACCCACCTGGAGCCATCGGAGAAGGTGAGCACCCCGCTGCCATGGAAGAGCCCGTTCTCAAAGTGACCCAGGTAGGTGCTGCCATCCGCAAACGTCAGCTGGCCAATGCCGTGCCTGCGGCCTAGGCAACAAGAGCGGGCAGTGTCACCAGCGCCCGCAGCCAAGGGAAGGGGCCACAGCGCCCACCCCCCTGCAAGGGGGCCAGAGGGACAGGTGAAGGGTTGGGTAGGGCACGGCCGGGGCTCGCAGGAGCCTCACTTGGGCTCCCCAGGACGCTACGGGAGAACCAGGGCTAAGCTGGCTCCCAGAGCTCAGGGGGATCCCAGCCAGGATGCTGCACAGCTGGGACCCAGCGGGGCCCATGATCAGTATCTAACTAACCCCAGACAGAGCCAGGAGCCCCAGCACTCCCGGCTGCTCTGCTGGCCGCCCAGTGCCCGGGGCAGGCTGGAGGGAGCCCGAGAGGTTCAGGGGAAGGCAGCTGGCACTCATGGCTGGGCTCTGCAGTCACCTCCCCAGGCCAGTGGGGCAGGAGGATTTGTAACCGCAGCCTAGGGGCCAATCCATGCATGGGACAGGCAGCTGCCCTCCACCCGGAGACACCGGAGGGCAAAGGGAGAGGAGGGGAGCACAGGGGAGTCCCGACACGGCACATTCCTGGTCCACACTGGCAGGAAGGTGCCGGGGTAGATGTCCCCAAACACAGGCTGCTGCCAGAGTTCCCTGTGCCAGGGCAGGGCTGCCTGGGCAGGGCGGGGCTGCAAGAGGCTGAAGGGGGGATGCAGCCCAGGAATCCCCAGGTGGGGGGGAGAGGTCACTGGCCTGCTCTTGTCCCCAGAGGCATGGCAACTGCCAGGGGTGCTTGGACCCCGGGGGGCAGTGTCTGGCAGGCCCAGCTCCCTGGCAGCCAGTGTCCCGCAGGGACCCGCTGCTCTTCCCCAGGGTAATGGGCTGAGGCCAAGGGGGAAGGGGGGGCCAGACTGCCCTGTCCTAGGAGTTGGGGAGCAGACAAGGGCTCGGGGAGGGCAGGGGCAGATGTTGTCTGGGGAGAACTTGGGCTACTGATTCTTTAAGGGCCTGGCCCCAGGATCCTTGTCATGCGGGGAGGGGAAGGCTTCCCTCTCCCAGCCAACTGGGCCCAGCCCTTGGAAGGAGGGCGCCATACAACCGGTGGGACTGACTGGAGCAAGGGCCTCTCCCAGCCCCGCCTGCAGAGGAGGCTGGCAGCCTGTGCCCAGCAGCCTGTCTGGGTCGAGCCAGGGGAGGGTAATGGACCGGGCCAGCTGGGAGTCCCAGCCGGCGCGTGGCGCTGCACCCTGCTCACCTTCCTTCCACTCCCCGGCGTACTCCTCCCCACTGGAGTAGGTGAAGCAGCCCTTGGTCAAGGTCATGGCGCCAGCTCCAGTGAGACGACACCTGCAAGGAAGGGGCAGGTGAGACACCCACCAGGTGCTGGGGGGGGAGAGGCAGGTGCTGCCATTGTTCTGAGGCCTCCCCCTGACCCCAGGGCTCTGCCCAGGCCAGGCAGCGTGAAGCTCCCTCTGCCCAAAGCACGTCCCAGTGTTCCACTCTCAGTGCAACCTCCCCAGCTTCTCCCTACCAGCAGCCAACACTGCCCCATTCCAGGAGCTGCCCTCTCTGCACACTGCTGCTCAGGAGGTGGCTGGGGGCTGAGCTCACACGGGCCAGGGGCCCCTCCAGCTGACCTGACATTGCATCTTCCATCACCACACTGCAGCCCCCCAGACGAGCCCTGTAACCGTCCAGACCTCCATCCCTTGGGCACGGCTGGACAAACGTGTGAGCCGGGTCTCAGCATTTCAGGGCCAGCTCTCTGCTAGCTTTCCAGTTCAAATGACTCCAGAGTCGCCTGGTCGCCTGACCCCCAGAGCCTCACAGTACCTGGGGACCTGCCGACTGCCTGGCCAGACTTTTGGATCTGGGGCTGCAATGGCTGCAGGGGGCAGGCTCTTTAGTCAAGGCCCTTGGCTGATCCTGGGATCCCAGGTGAGGATGGGCCGTTCAATTTACTGAGGGGCTTCCAACAGGGAAAAGGCAGCCAGGCCCCCATTCACTTGCCTGTCCTGGCTGCTCCCGCCCAGTGTCTCTGGCCACCGGACGTCATCAGGCCTGCATAGAGGCTTGTCCCCTCCCCCCCCCCCCCCAGCTGGCCAGGGACGAGTAGGAGTCTAGCCACATACAGCCTCTAAGCTTTGATACCTGCAGCAAGTAACCTTCAGGAGCCAGCACAAACGTCTGAGTCCATGATAAAAGCACTGGGTATTCCCCCCCCCAGCCTCCGGCGACTGAACCAACCGAGTCATGACAACCATCCTACGCAGGTATCAACCGTGGGGTTTGCTCTTCCCTTCCAACTTCCCAGCAGAGGGTTACCGCTGCCCCGCCTTCCTGCACAGCGGGTGTAAGCTCTGGCACATGGCTGGCAGCGAGTACACAGGCGTGTGCCCCAGAGAAGTTAGGTGAGAAGTTAGGTCCCTGTACAACAGCTCCTCAAACACCTTGACCTCCTTGCCTACGAGATCACACCCACATCTCCTGCGTTAGGAGCTGTATGTTTAATCCTGGGAAATCACACGGTTTGCACCTGTCTTTGTCACTTGAATTCTAACGGAAAGGTCCCACTAGAACTCCAGCCAACACAGCTCATTGCGCGGACCTGTGTGCGGATTTGGCTGGGGGGTGATTGTGGCCCTCCTGGAATCACTATTTGACAGCAACAAAGCTATCGACTGGCACCGAGGTTCCCTGGGGCTGACGGCTCCGCAGGACGGGCGCTTCCCACAGTATCACGCAGAGTTTAGCGGGAAGAACCCGGATCGTTACATTCATGTGCTTGCTACAAGCCACCTTTGCAGTGGGCCTTGTGCGAGCTCTCTGCCGCGTTCAGTAAATACAATCCCTTCCCCGGGCTTGGGTCCTTCTTCCTCAGATGTCAGGTTCTGGATCTGCAAAGTCCCAAGGTAAAGAAGAGGAAACTGCCCCACCTAGTGGTGGTCCACAGAACTGCCCCATAACCTCCATCAATGGCACCTGCCCAGGGAAAACGGACTTCTGTCTTAGCAGATCCTGCCAATAGCAATGGACACCCAGGCATTGGGGGTGGGGGAAGGGGGCTCCAGCCAGTCAACCTACCAGCTGACCAGTTCTCCAAAGAACTGGAGACTCCTCCCGCCCCAGTGGAGAGTCACCTGGAGGAGGTTTGCACACAGCAGGGCGTACACCAAAGGCCAGGTGGATCAGGTGAGTGAAAGGCTGGATTTGAGCAGGAACTCCGGGGATCTCAGCCAGCCCCTCAAGGCCCGGGATCATACACTGGGAGAGGAGGGCGGGAGGGCCCCGTCAGTCCTTGCATTAGAGCTTGCCTTCACCAGTTCAGCTCTGTGCTTTACGGGGACACAGGGCTAACCCTGGCCAGACGTGTCCACACCAGGGGCTAAGTCCTGTCAGTTAACCCTTTGTGGTTCCTCAGTGTAGATGTGGGCTGTGGGAGAACACTCCTCTGGATCTGCTAGCTCGCCAGATGGCTCAGGGAGCAGGGCCCAGCCCTGGGTGTTACTGATCCTCTCTCAATAAGGCTGAGGCTGGGCCTCACGGAGGCGTGTGACCTAGATTGCTGCTTGGAGAATCTTGCACAGACTGCCTTGGAGAAGTCTGACGTCTTGCCCAACTCAGGCCTTGGTCAGATGGCGCAGACTACGGCTCCTGTGGGGTGCCCTGTGCCGGGAGCAGAGTAGACTCGGGAAATGCCGAAGGCCCACTGAGGAGATGGGAGTTTGAGAGCTGGGCACCGGTCACCACCTCAGGACAGAAGGTGACTGGTCTGTGGGCTCTGTTCAGGCTGCTGTTACCTGTGACTTTAGTTTCATCAGCCCAGAGTCAAAGCCCAACAGGGCCGCACCTCTATGAAATAGTGGAGAGGCGTCTCACTGGAAGGGCGAGGATCCCTGCTCTGTCCTCGCCCACGCTCTGGCTTTGCTTGCTGCTCCCTCAAGGCACAGGATACTGCTGAGTATCTATTGAAGTGCTCTGATGGGGGAAGGGCAGGCAGAGGACAATGAAATCACAGCTGCTGATGTAGGATATCCCATTGGCTCCCCAGCACTGACACTTCTTGTGGCTACATACCGTAACTATCAAATCCCCCTGCCAGGGCTGTGCCGGCAGCACTCCCAGTGGAGAGAGGGAGGGAGAAATCTTGCTGCCATGAAGCTCAGGTTGCCAACATGGGGGGGGGGGGGGGGGGGCGTGAGGTGCCAGGATAGTTCTGGAGGATGCCACATGAGCATTGTGATGTTATTGACGTAATTCGGGACTGTATAGATCATTGCTGCAACCAAGGTCCTGTAGTGGTACCAAATCTTGTGTAAAGGGGGGTCAGTCACATGAGGTGTCTACGACCAGGTCCCGGTTGCTGGTTATAATTATCCTGTCGGTAGCATGTGTCAGTTTTGTAGTCGAAGTTATAAATATTGGCTCTACTCTGTCTGTATCTCAAACTTACACTGTGCTTCTGGGTGACACCCCCCCCAGACAAGTTGCTGTCAGCTTTGCTTAGCCTGCCTGATGGCTCATTAAGGACCATCAGAGACACAACTGACCCATTGAAAGCTGGGGAGGCTCCAATCCACATGAGAAGTCTACCTGAGAAGGTGTAAGGTAGTATATGGGTGATGGCTGCTTCCTGCAAGTCCTGAGTCCTGCATGAACATGTGACGTGCCCATGTGACCCCAACACTCCATTGTGCTGTAATTTACTAGTAAGAACAAAGAGGGTTCTTGCTATTGGAAAAACTATAAAAGGGCGAGGCCCTACCTCCATTTTGTCTTCAATCCTGCTTCTTACTCTGGAGGAACAATTTAGAGAATGTTCTTCAACAAAGGACTGAAGGACCCATCCCAGCTGGGGATGTTTGTTCTCCAGAGACTTGATTTGAATCTGCAGTTTATTCTACCACTGATGCAAACCTGAACCAAGAATTGTGCCATCACTGCATGTAATTGATTTCATTTAACCAATTCTAGCTCTCACCTTGATTTTTTCCTTTTATGAATAAACCTTTAGATTTTAAATTCTAAAGGATTGGCAACAGCGTGACTTGTGGGTAAGATCTGATCTGAATATTGACCTGGGTTCTTGTATATTGTATTTGTATATTGACCTGGGTTCTTTGGAGTTGGGAGACCCTTTTTCTTTTATTGGGGTATTGGTTTTCATAACCATTTGTCCCCAGGACAGGTGGCTGCTGGTGGTGATACTGGAAAGCTGGAGTGTCTAAGGGAATTGCTTGTGTGACTTGTGGTTAGCCAGGGGGCGAAACCAAAGTCTTTTCTGTTTGGCTGGTGTCACGGGGTGCCCGGGCGATGGTCTGGAACCGCTCCCTAGGAAGCCAGACAGGACTTTGGGTGAAGGGCCCCTTCTCCATACACAGCCTGTTTCCAAGGCTAGGAGCTTCACGGGTACCCACTTCCACCTTCCTGGGTCTGACCTCGGAGCATTCAGCACCTTCTGCCCTCCGTGCTCTTCCCCCAGCAAGCCCACCTGGGGGGGTCCTGAGGGAGTCCATGGATTCTACACCCCAAATCCACAGTCAAACGTGACTTTCAGCCAATCAGTAAAACAGAGGTTTATTCGATGACTTCTATCTGGTCTAACGCAGACCATACAGCGAGTGTGAGCCCTCAGCTGGATCCATTTTGGGGGCCAGAGAGCGAGATAGCTCCTCTTCCTCCCTGCCTGACTCCAGCCAACCCAGACTTCCCTCTACAGCCCCTCCTTCCCCCTGGCTCAGCCAGGTCAGGTGACCTCCCTCCCACACCTGGGGTCAGATTACAGCATCAGGTATGCATACCTGCAGAGAGACTGTGCTTTGCATCAGCTACACATTCCTATCCCCCCCACACAGACACTCAAGAAATGCATAGGGGAAACTGAGGCACACACACAGTATTCCTACTTTGTCACAGCTGGTTTGGTGTCTTGAACAGCCCCGTCACAAGCAGTGACTCTGTTCCACAGACGTTGTTCTAGAGCCCAAAGCCGAGCAAGGGAAACTGCCGGCTCTATTCAGAGGGCAGCATCAGTGGTGAAAAATCAGACCCGTTTCCCCTGGTTCCCCCGGCTTGTGACTTACAGGGACGATGGGATTTTAATGTCTTGCCCCCACTCGGTCTCATTTTCCCTTTCGTTACTCACGATTCCAATCACCAGGATGCAATATGCGCCACTAGCCTTCTAGTTCAATTTGCAAACCCCAGAGAGGGGGTGAGTTTAATCAGCATTTCCATTCAAATCGAGGCTCAGCCGCTCCTTTGGAAAAGGCTGTTCCTGAGAGAACCATGATTAGCTTGGAATGGCACCAAAGGAAGCCAGAGTGCCCCGCAGCACTGCACTAGCCTGGTCTGCAGCTCCCAGGAGCCAGGCTTCCCTGCACACACGCTGCCCCACAGTTCAAGCTGCGGGCCTCCCAATGCAAGCGAAGAGAAGGGGCTATTGAAAGAGGGAACGTGCCAGCCCCACGCTCTGGCTCAGGGATGGGCTGCTCACTCGCTTACCTCCATGGAAGCTGAAAGCCAGAGAGCTCCTCAGCCAGCAGCTAGCCTGCAGGGTCTTCTTGTCTAGAAGATAGACGGCCCTTAGTCAGTGCCAAGCTGTTAACTGAACTGAGTGCTCTGGGCTGAGGTCATTAACAGCCAGTGCTCTGCTCAGGAGCACAGCCCCCCCCCCCCCTCCCCAAGCCTGGAGGAGAGGCTGGGGAGGGGGTGGGATGGGACACAGAGAAGCACTAGTTTGGATGATTCACAGAATCCAGGCACCAGAAATCACATGGGAATTCATGATCCAAAGTTGGGGGAGAGAGAAATGGAGCGGCCTGGGGCCCATGGATTGTCCTGCCCCCACAGAAAGGGGGGTGCACCTCTAGTAACAATTCCACCAAGCTGGGAGTGCACGTGGCATGGAATCTACCCGGTGTGCGCATGCTAGTCACTGTCCCCCGCAACGGTTCTCCACCAGGAGTCCAGGGCCCACTGGGGGGCCGTGAGCAGGTTTCAGGGGTCCACCAAGCAGGGCCGGCATTAGACTGCTGGGACTCAGGGTCGGAAAGCCGAAGCCCCACCGCCTGGGGCTAAAGCCAAAGCCTGAGCAACTTAGCTTCACAGGTGTGGTGTGGGGCCCTGGACGGACAACTGCCCTGCTTGCTACCCCCTAACGCAGGCCCTGGCTCTTCTATGCAGAAGAACCACGTGGCACCGACAGGCTGAGGAATTTTTATAGCAGGGTGGGGGGGGTGAGAGGGCTCAGAGAGCTCAGAAAGAAAAACGTTGAGACCCCCTGGCCTAATGGAAGCAACAATCCTTCCCCCGGCAATCTGCCCCTCCTCCCTCTACAACAGGCCCCAGAGACCCCCCCCCCCACTGTCATATGCACCACTAGAACTCAGACCAAGGCGCCCCCACCTGGAGTCAGCACCCCACCCCCACCAAGGAGCCGAGCCAGACAGCAGTCCATGTGAACTGACCCAAGGTGCCCCTTGCTAGGAATGACCCCCTCTGCCATCCCTGGAGCCCCAAAGAATGACCCCCAAGAGCTTCCAGAGAAGTGTCACTCAGGTGAAGCCACACAAATCACCCCCTGCAGCTCCTGCACCCCCTTCCACCCTCTGAACCCCAACCCCACACTCCTGTACCCCACTCCCCCCACCTCTACCCACTGAACCCCAACCCATCCTGTACCCCACTCCCCCCACATGCAACCCAACCCCACACTCCTGTACCCCACTCCCCCCACCTCTACCCACTGAACCCCAACCCCACACTCCTGAACCCCACTCCCCCCACATGCAACCCAACCCCACACTCCTGTACCCCACTTCCCCCATCCCCTCACACTGTACCCTGCTTCCACCACCCTCCACCCGCTGAACCCGAACCCCACAGTCCTGTATCCCACTCCCCCCACCTCCACCCCAACCTCACACTCCTGTACCCCACTCCCCCCACATGCAACCCAACCCCACACTCCTGTACCCCACTCCCCCCACATGCAACCCAACCCCACACTCCTGAACCCCACTCCCCCCACATGCAACCCAACCCCACACTCCTGTACCCCACTCCCCCCACATGCAACCCAACCCCACACTCCTGTACCCCACTCCCCCCACATGCAACCCAACCCCACACTCCTGAACCCCACTTCCCCCACTGCACCCCAGCCCCACCCTCCTGTACCCCACTTCCCCCACCCCAACCTCACCCTCCTGTACCCGACTCCCCCGGACACCTCGGCCTGGCGGCATAGCCGGGCTCCTCACCTGGACCTCGCGTTTTACCGCCACCAACGCTCCCCACTGGGGGGCCCGGTCCCCATCCACGGCCGCCAGCGCCGCTAACGGCCCGGCTTCCCCCGCCGCCGTATCTCGGGCAACCACACTCAACTCCATCTCCAGATATCATTGGCTGTTACCATGACAACCCGTAGCAACGTGTCTTCTCATTGGCCAGATTCCCAGGGCCTGTCACTAGTCGCCATCTTTATGAGGGGCAAAGATTCTACCCAAGAGTCGTCATCGCTATGAGCGGCAGAGACTTCCCCACCCTGATCTCGCCATGCTTGTGCGGGGCCCTCCGCAGAACTCCTCGGGCGGCCATGTTTGTGCGGGGCGAGGGAATCCCTGCTTTGGCAAATTATCTTTCCCCCGGCAGCGTGTGGGGCCCTGGCCTCCCCCTGGCTCCCCGGCCCAACCTCCTGCCAGGTCCCCAGCCACCGCCCCTTGGAGGGTTGCCAACTTCCTCACTGCACAAAACCCAACGTCCCTTCTCTGAGGTCCCACCCCGCTTGCTCTTTGCCTCTTCCCCCACTCTCGCCCCCTTTCACGGGGCTGGGGGAGGGAGGTGGGGGGAGCACTAGCTGGGCGTGTGGTTTCTGGGGTGGGGCTGAGGATGGGGGGTTTGAGGTGCAGAATGGACCTGGGGGGGACACAAGGGTTTGGGGTACAGGCTCCGGGATGGGGTTCAGGGCTGGGGCAGGGGTTTCAGAGTACAGAGTACAGGGCTGTCCCGTACCCGGGGGAGAGGGGCGCTGGGGGGTGGGGGGTGTAGATGGGGCAGGTCCAGGCCCGGGCTGTCCCGTTCCCGGGGGAGAGGGGCGCTGGGGGGGTGGGGGGTGTAGATGGGGCAGGTCCAGGCCCGGGCTGTCCCGTTCCCGGGGGAGAGGGGCGCTGGGGGGGAGGGGGTGTAGATGGGGCAGCTGCTTACTGCAGCTCCCAGAAAGCAGCCGCAGCTCCTACTAGTCTCAGTTCCCGGCCAATGGGAGCTGCAGAGCTGACACTTGGCAGGGGGCAGTGCACAGAGTGATCTGGGATTGTTGCAGGAGAGTTTCATTGGGGATGGGGGAGTTTGGGTCCAGGTGACACCTTCTGCCCAGGAAACTGGACAAAGGCTGGGGGAGTGGCCAGGGGGAGGCTGGGAGAGATGTCTGCAGGGTTTGGAGTTAGGAGTTGGCTGGGGAAGAGGAGGGAGCCCCCAGGTCTGGGGTTTAATCTCCCTGCCCCCCAGAAGGACCTGATTGTGGGGTCCTGTTTGTGCCTACAAGCTCTGATTTGGATTGTGTTCCTGTCATCTCTTTTACTGGCTGGCTGAGAGTCAGTGAACCACAGGAAGTGAGGGTGCAGGACCCTGATTCCCCTGCACTCTGTGACAAGCACCCTCTGGGAACACTGGCATAAACTGGCACAACCACACATACTGGGCAGCTGTTTATGTGCAGGCACTGCTCCCATTAGCCATGTCACCTGTGCCAAAACCACCAGCCAGCCTTCCTGGGCTGAAAATCCCATGGCATGCACAAGTGACTAGGTTTCCTTGTATGGGGGCGGAAGGGTGGGGAAGGCTAAGGCCTGCACTCATGTGACCATGGTAAAGAATCTCAGAAAGAGTCACATCTAACACTGAACATGGAACTGTATTAGAATGAGGGAGCAGTCCTAGCCCTAAAGCCACCCTGTCTCTCCCATGGAGTTCCTGTCCAGAACCTTCCCCTGCTTCCTCCCGGCCTGCCTCTGTGCTACAATGTCAAAGAAACAGCATGCATAGCTGCACAGGGCCGCACATTCCTTAGGCTGGTACCAGCCTTCCTCCAGAGGGTCCAGGGGGTGGGGTTGTGGGATACAGTGTGCTTAGAGCCTGCAATCTGTAGTGCAGAAGAGGTCACAAGCGAGGCGCATTTGCATGAGGGAGGCTTGGTGTTTCCTGTTTGAAGACACATCTGCGGGTGCAGAAGGACAGAAGGAGAAGTCACCGGAGTAGAGGGATGCAGTGACATTGGCATAGGGGAACTAGAGTCTCTGTCCATGGATGGAGCATCCTTGCCTCTCCCGCCGTTCAACCCGCAGGATGCTGTAGGTAAGTCTCCTTGCATTGGGAGAGCCACTTGACAGAGAAGAAACTAAAGGATTCCAAATCCCGGGTGGATGCAAGGAGTAGGCGGAGTCAGTGAAAGGGCGAGGCCAGTGCAGTGAGTGGGAGGAGTTTAAAGAGACTGGTCTGTGCAGTGAAGAGGGGTTTGGGGGACGCACTGGTTGACTCAGTGAGGGAGGGAGGTTTAGGGAGAGGGTGTTGGTGTCTGGCCGGAGGGGGCTAGAAAGGGGCGTGGTCCTTGTACTCAGTGGGAGGAGCGTAGGAAGGGGCGTGGCCAGCGCTAAAGAGGCTTAGGCACAGTGAGCACCGTGACTGGTTTGAGGGGCGTGGCCATCGTTAGTGGGCGGAGCTTAATGAAGGGGCGTGGTCATCTCGCTGAAGAGGCGTGGGCGCGGTGAGCGCCGTGACTTGCTCCGGGGGCGTGGCCAGAGCAGTCGGCGGGCCCCGGCTCGTGACTGGCCGGCGCTCGCCGGGGGCGTGGCCGGCGGGGGCGTGGCGGCGGGGGCGGCCCGCCATTGGCTGCGGCGCGCGGGTCAGCTGACGCGCGGGGTGCCCCGCACAGCTGGCCGGCCATGGACGAGAGCAGCCCGCTGGTGTCCCCGCAGCGCGCGCAGGCCGCCGCCTACGGGCTGCCCGCGGGGCCGGGCGGCGCGGTGCGGGCGCCCCCCCCGCCGCCCCCCCCCGGCCCGCCCGCCTCCCCGCGCGACCGCGAGCGGCAGCCGCTGCTGGAGCGGGGCGCGGCGGGCGGCCGGGGCGCCGGGCCCGGGGCGGCGGCGCCGCGCGAGCGGAACGACTTCCCCGACGACCCGCCTTCGCCGAGGTGGTGCGGCGGGCCGAGGCGGCCAGCGAGCGCGGCATCTTCCCGGAGCGCATCTCGCAGGGCTCCAGCGGCAGCTACTTCGTCAAGGACCCGCAGGGGGTGAGGCGGGGCGGGGGGTCCCCGGGCAGCCGTCCCGGCGGCGGCGCAGCGGAGCTCGGGCCTCGTCCGGCCCCCGCCCCTGCGCCGCGTGTCCCGGGCGCTGCTAGGCTTGAGGCTCGGCTGCCCGGGGGGGGGGGTGTAGATGGGGCAGGTCCGGGCTGTCCCGTTCCCGGGGGAGAGGGGCGCTGGGGGCGGGGGGGTGTAGATGGGGCAGGTCCAGGCCCGGGCTGTCCCGTTCCCGGGGGAGAGGGGCGCTGGGGGCGGGGGGGTGTAGATGGGGCAGGTCCAGGCCCGGGCTGTCCCGTTCCCGGGGGAGAGGGGCGCTGGGGGGGGGGGTGTAGATGGGGCAGGCTCAGCCGGGTCCCATCCCCTGCAGTGGAGTCTTGGGACCGGGCCCTCTGGGCTGGAGTAGGGGCCAGGACCTAAAAGCGTCTGTGTCACCCTGGGCAGCTGCAGCAGTTTAACCGCCTGGTGGTGCCGGCTCCGGGGGACGTGGATTTGTCTGGCTGGCTCTCTGGGTCGTGACTGGACTGGGGAGCAGGTTTCAGCTAAACCCAAGTGTTGTCTGTCCCCCCCCCCCCCCCCCCGGGCTCCGAAGCTGGGTTTGAGTGACCAGTGCGGCTCCCCCAGGTGGACGGGCTCCGCTGTGGAGTCAGGCTGTACCTGGGCCCTGCAGTGCCCGTTGTCCCCAGCAGGGACTCTGGGGGAGGGGCGCGGGAAGGAAGATCGACACTCTCAGCCCAGCCCTGCTGGGCTCCCATCTCATTGCCTGGTTCCCTCGCACCCCTGGGGGCCTGGGCCTGCGTTCTAGCGCCCCCACCCCGAACCCTTCCCGAGCCCGTGCCGCTCGGAGAGGCCCCCGGCTCTGCCAGGTCGCTGGCTCAGACTCCACGGTAGGGTGCTATGGGAGCAAGAGGGGGACAGCCCAAGCCAGCGTGAGATCCTCACCTCCCGTGGGTCCATTGATCGGGCTGGGCGCGGGGCCATGGGGCTGCCTTGTGACTTGCTGCTAACCGGATTAGTCTTGCTGCTGCTTCCTGGGGCTCCCTTGCCAATTGCTGCCCGGAAGCAAGGCTTGGCCTGGCTGAGTGTCTCAGAACACCAACTCCTAGACATGGGCCAGCTGGGATTCTGGCTACTGGGTCTTCCACCCGCTGGCCCTGGTGCGTAGGCGGATCTGCCCTAGCCAGAGGTGAGGAAATCGAGCAAGTGGGCGACTTCCTCTCATCCTGGCTGTTGTCTGAGGGGGTGGAACTGGCGTCAGGAGATGGGGGTGGGGGAGCGGGGATTCCTGCCTTGGGTGCTGCCCATAACCATGCATGTCTGGGGGGCTTTCCGAGGGGACGCAGTGCTGAGGGTCCCCCAGCCAGGAGATGGCAAAGGCCCGGTGTCTCCAAGTAGCTGTTGCTGCGGAGCAGCCAAGAGCTCTTGTCAAGCACCGTACAGAACGTGTGCAGCTGATGGGCTCGGTGTGTCGGGGGTCCTGCTTTCCTGGCCCCCCTTGGCCCAATGCCATCTCCCAGCCCTGTCCTCTCTGCTTTCCCCCGGGAGCCCGAAGCTCCCCGCAAGCAAGGAGTGAAGCAGGGAGATCAGGGTTACGCCGTTCTGCAGGTGTAGAAGGGAAGGGCCTTGTGTAGGGTGACTCGGTGAATCAGTGGCAGAGCCAGGAGCAAACCTGGCCAGAGTAGCACTGAAATGCGGCTACCTCTGGGGTGGAGGGGAAGTTTGAGGACACCAGGGAAAACCTTCCTACAGAGAGAAATTGCCCCCCTGCTCTGCCCAGCCCGGTGTCCTCGGGCACTTCAGAGCACGAAGGGCTGAGCTGGCGGGATTCGACCCTGTGGTGCCAGGGAGCCGGACACTCAGGCTGCTTGGCCCCCCCGTCCCAATGATGGGGCTGTCTGGGAACAGGGTCCTGGGCACCCAGCCTGTGCAGCCACCGGTTCCAGATGGCTCTGTCCTCAGGGCTTGCAGTGCCCCGTGGACGGTGGGGTGAGTGGCTTGGCCCCAGGGGCTGGGTCTGAAGTGCCACTGCTAAGGGAATGGAGCTGCATTGCTGCCCCTCCCGTCCCGGGCCTGTCGTGAGGCCCACAAATGCCCGTCGTGTCCCCCTGCCGTGGGGGCCGGCTGCTCTGGGTGCACTGTGTGTGCTGCTAACAGAGCCCTCGGGGCCCAGCCCCGTCCCTCTTCCCGCCCCCAGCTCAGGGCAGAGCAGGGCTCTTCCCGCCCCCATGCTACGCTGCCTAGGACTTTGTCCACCCTGAGCCACCTCCCTCCACGGAGCCTCCTCTCCCCTCGCTGGGGATGGCCTCTCGGGGGCGTCCCAGCTGGCAGTGGGGAGGCTGGGGGAGTGGGGGGAGGGGCACCACTTCCTGTGTGTGGTCCCGGCCCCGCTGAGAGGGGACCTGTGGCACTGCTTGGCCCTGGCCTGGTCCCGAGGAGGGTGGGGTGATCACGTGCCCTGCTGAATCACATGCTGCCGGAAGCGGGGAGGCTGCAGCTGGCTGTCCCTCCGCCCCACGCCTGGCTGCTCGGGTGAGCCCCAAACCCCTCCCCTGACCAGCAGGGAGCTGGGCACAGCCGTGGGGCCTGGGGAGAGCACTGGGGCTGAGGGCGTACAACAGGCTGTGTAGCTCACGGGCCCCTTACTGGGTGCACGGGGGCAGGAGTTGCTGGCTGGCAGGGTAAGGGGAGCTGCCTTGAACTGGGAGCCCTTGAATCTCCCAGATGCAGCTAGTGCCAGGTGCTGGGGGTGCTGAGCCCTGTCACTGAGCTCCCTCTGTGGCTGCCAGGGCCCCCTGCCACATCCAGCCGGGATCCCCGATAACCAGCCTGGCCCCTCGCCCCAGGCTCCACAGCTCAGACCTGGCGGCCGTCCCTTCAATCCAGACACTGCCCCTGAGGCTCTGACTCCATCCCCCTCCGGGCCCTCCTGGCACTGTCGGGCAGCATGCCCAGTGTGGGGGAAGTGCAAGGCGCTGCGGGCAGCTTGTCCTGCCCTGCCCCGGGCTCCTGGGAGTGCCGGGATGGGCCCAGGTTTACGTCTGCACGGGCTGAGCCGGTGGGTGGGTTGCAGGTGGGGCCCAGCCTGTCTCCACAGGCAGCGGGCCCGGGCCAGGGAAGGGCGCTGCAGGCTCCAGCGGGTTGGAGCAGGCTCCAGCCGGGGGACGAGGATCGTGCGCCACTGTAAGTCGCTCTCCAGACCCAGCTGCTCCTCTGCCCTGAGCCAGGGACTCTGAAGTCAGGTGGCAGCTGCCCCTTCCTGGGGTCCCCTGCCGGGGTGGAGGGGGAGGCAGGAAGGGGGCACGTGTCAGGGGCAGAGCTGGCTCTGCCTGGAGAATGGGGCTGCCCCTGACCAGGGCTGGCTGAGTCCTGCTGCCCGGCTCCCAGCTGGCCCCCAGGACTGTGTGTGTGGGGAGTGGTCTCGGTACGACCCTCCATGGAGGGCGAGATGTCCTGTCTCACCCCATGGCCAAGGCAGAACCCCCGGGCCAGCGCTTGGAGCAGGCCTGGAGCAGTTCGACTGCGAGAGGTGAAGATGGGTCCCCTGGTGTCCTGTCCGCTGCCCCAGAGCCCTTGCCTCTCCGTGGTGGTGGGGCCTGGGCAAATGCCATGGGGTCCTTCTCGTACCCCCTGCCTGGGCGTGGGTCCAGCCCCTGCTGCCTGCCCTGGGATGAGCAGGGCTTTGGGCAGGTCTAGCCCGTCCGTCCAGCCTGAACCCCGGGCCTGGGGCAGGGGACGAGGGCGCCCAGGTTGTGCTGCTGGTGCTCTGTACGGAGCGGCTGTCCAGGGTGGCCCGCAGGAGTGGGCGGGGAGGAAGTGGGCCGGTCGACTGAGGCCAGGTTGGAAGTTCCCTTTGGAGTGGGGATGCCCGGTCCAGCGCCCCTCCCTGGGGGTTTCCAGCCCCAGACGTTCTAGCTCCTGGGTGGGGCTGGGCAGACCTCACCTCCCTGAGCTGCTGCCAGGCTGAGGGGCCTGGTCGAGCTGCCGCTCAGCTGGGAAGAGGTTCAAACTCCCTGGTGGCCAAGCCCAGCCCAAGCCAGGGCCCCCCTGGGGTGTGGGCATGCGGGGACGAGCTGGGCTGGGACCCCCATGCTGGGAGGCGGCTGAGGGCCGCCAGGTAGGGGACCCCTCCTGAGAGGCAGGCAGTCTGTGCCCTGCTGCTGTGGCATCCCCCCTTCTCTCCCGGGGGGTGGTTGAGGAGCCCTTGGGGGCTCAGAGCTCTGGCTGGGGGGGTCGTCCCTGCTGCCCCTTGTCCCTCCCCCACAGGGACCCAGCTGCTCCCCTCTGTCCTCAGAAAATCATCGGTGTCTTCAAGCCCAAGAACGAGGAGCCCTACGGGCAGCTGAACCCCAAGTGGACCAAGTGGCTGCAGAAGCTTTGCTGCCCCTGCTGCTTCGGGAGGGACTGCCTGGTCCTCAACCAGGGCTACCTGTCCGAGGCCGGCGCCAGCCTGGTGGACCAGAAACTGGAGCTCAACATTGTTCCCCGCACCAAGGTGAATGGTTGCGGGGCGTTGCAGGGTACTCGGTCCCGTAGAAACGAGGCTCACACAGCTGAGTTGTGAGTGGTGAGTTTATTGAAGGCAGACAGTGACACAGCCACAACGGGGGCCCCCTCTCGTTGCAGTCACTGAGAGATGGGGAAAGCCCGATGCACCGAAGCAATGCTCGGGATGAAGCCCATCATGCTGGGGCCCGCTGACACAGAAATACCCAGGCACATTTGCATCTCATACAAAGCTCATGAATAGCTAATAACATGTTTTGCTTCACTGCCTTGTTTTGCTTCCCTAGTCTCACACAATCTGAATCTCATAGTTAGCAGCTGCAAAAGCTCAACAGATAAGGATGTTGCCTTGACCCTGGAGTCCGCCGTGGGAACGGATTGCGTTTCCCTAGCAACACCCTGCACAATTTCTTCCGCATGCTACAGGGGGGTTGCTCTGCTGAGGCCCCCGCGGTTCCTACCCGGCTGCCGCACAGCCCTTGGCTCTAGGGGATCCCATGCTGGGAGCATCCGGTGCTGCTGGCCCAGGACCAAGCGCTGGGGGAAGCCCACAGCTCTGCCCATGCTCCGCACCGACCGCTCTGTCCCCCCAGGTGGTGTATCTGGCCAGCGAGACGTTCAACTACAGCGCCATCGACCGGGTGAAGTCCAGAGGGAAGAAGCTGGCTCTGGAGAAGGTGCCAAAAGTTGGGCAGCGATTCAACCGCATCGGCCTGCCGCCAAAGGTAGGGGCTGTCGGAGACCCCCGGGGGCTGCCCTGTGTCCCCAGCCCCCTCACCTGGCCTCTCTCCGCCGCAGGTGGGCTCCTTCCAGCTCTTTGTGGAAGGCTACAAGGACGCGGATTACTGGCTGCGGCGCTTTGAGGCGGAGCCGCTCCCCGAGAACACCAACCGGCAGCTGCTGCTGCAGTTCGAGAGGCTGGTGGTCCTGGACTACATCATCAGGAACACAGGTGGGGCTGGCGCCGTTCCCAAGGCCCAGCATTGGGTCTTGCTGCCCGGAGGGGAGAGCAATGGGGGGGGGGGGGTCAGCATGTTGCTGCCCCAGGACGGTCGAGGCTGGGGGGGACTGGCGGGGAGGTCCCAGCACATGGGGTGGGAAGATTCCTGTCGCCATCTTCCCCGCTGCTCACGACGCTGCACCAGCCCCGTGGACAGGAGTCGCTGCAGCCCCTGCCGCAGGGCAGCCGTGCCAGCGCCGTGTAGCCAGGGGAGGCAGAAGGTCACGGCTCAGGCTGGCCTGGCCGGGGCCCTGTGGTTAAAACCTCGTCCGCGACAGAATGCCAGGGAGCGGGAGCTGCTGGTCCAGCCCCGCCGGGCACTGGCCTGGGCAGGGGGGCTCAGGACTGGCTCGGGGGAGCGCTCCCCTTCTCCGCACCGGGCCTGGCCGAGGATGGCCCCACTCGGTCTGGGGGGAGGGGAGTCTCCTGGCCTTGGGGTCTGAGCTTGGTCCAAGTGCCCAGGCAGGGCTGGCGGGGAAGATGCCGCCCCTGGGCTGTGCCCGTGAATGCTCCCAAACGGCTGGGTCTCTAGGGGTGACGTCTGGGGACAGCCCTGACTGGTTGGGGCCGGGAGCAGTTCCCAGGGTAGAGTTCCCTGAGCCCCTGTGTGTGGTTCTACCCCCTCCCTGGGGGAGTCCCTGTCCCCTCCCGTGTGCCGCCCGCACCCTGGGGGATACGGGGCTTGGGGCCCAGGCGCGCCCAGTGCTGCTGGAGACAGTGACCCCCCCCCCCCCGGCCTGAGCAGGGGGCTTTGCTGCTCCTCCCCCCAGGCAGGTGAGGCTCCTGCAGTGACGTGGCTGGTTCTGCTCCCTGCAGATCGAGGGAACGATAACTGGCTGCTCAAGTACGACTGCCCCCTGGACAGCGCCAGCGTGCGGGTGAGTGTGGGGCGGGGGCTGGGCAGGGGGCGGATGTCACTAGCCTGTCGGGCAGCAGAGGCGAGTTCTGGATGCGCCGAGTTCTGGGCTTCTCCCCAGTGGCGGGGAGTTCCCCAGCTCCCAGTGCTGCTGGCCGTGTGATCCGTGGGGGTGCTGGCACAGGGGTGCAGGCGGTGAGCTGGGCTCTGTTTCGGTGCCACGTGGCAGGCTGGGATCATTGCTTGTGATGGTGTTGCTAGGTAGACTCGCCATCCCCGCAACACAGTGAGACGGGGGGGTGGGGGTGGGGTGTCAAAGCTGTCAGTCGCTCAGACCCAAAAGCTGTGTGGTCCCAGCCCCAGTTGCAGGTGAGATTGGCCAATTCTTGGCCCTCTCTAAGCTTGAAGGATGCTGGGAGCCGGGAGGGACCATCGTGAGCATCTCATCTGACCTCCTGTGTAACAGGGCAGAGCCGGGCCCTGCAAGGATTCCTAGGGCAGCGCTTCAGGAAACCTCCCGTCTGGATTTAATAATGGCCGGTGATGGAGAATCCCCCTCCAGAGGTTAACGTGGTCCTCACTTCCAGCCTCTATCTGGGTAGCTTCAATGTCCAGCCACTGGATCGAGTGAGCCCTCCCTCCGCTAGACTGCAGAGCCTGTGGCTAAATGTCTGTTCCCGTGTAGGTGCTGACAGATGGGGATCGAGCCGCCCCGTAGCTCCTTGTTAAGCTAAATCGATCGAGCTCCATGAGTCTGTCGCTGTCAGGCAGGTTTTCTAATCCGTTCATCATTCCCGTGGCTCTTCTCTGAGCCCTCCAACTTAGCCACATCCCTCTTGACTTTCTGGGCACCTGAACTGGACACGGGATCCCAGGAACGGTCGCACCAGTGCCAAGTACAGAGGTAAAAGAACCTCTCTCTCCTTCCAGTCCCCTGTGTCTGCAGCCTAGAGTTGCATTTTCTCTTTTGGCCGCAGCTTGTCACTCGTATCATGTTAAAAGGTGTGTGTGTTGGGGGGAAATGGAACGAATGGAAGAAAGGGGAAATTTGGTAGAAATATTCATCAGAAGTTGGGAATTGTAGAAAATTTGATAAGGGAAGTCCAGGGAGACACGGAGAATCCATGGCCAGTGGAGTGAGGGACAGTGAGGAGCCTGACAATGGTATTGGTCCGTTGACAGATGGAAATGGTGGTAGAGTGATCAGTGATAATGCAGAAAAGGCAGAAATGTTCAGTGAACGTTAATGTTCTCTTTTGGGGGCAAAAACCAAATAATATAATCTCATTGCATGGAGACAATGCTATTTCAATTCCCCTCAGATCTCTGGAGGGTGATAAACAGACGCTAGTAAAGTTAGACATTTTTAAATCCAGTCTAGCTAACTCGCATTCAAGAGTTTTTAAAGAGCTGCCTGAGGAACTTATTGGACCATTAATGTTGATTTTCAAAACCTTCTGGAGCACTGGGGAAGTTTCAGAACACTGGAAGAAAGCTAATGTTGGCTCAATTTTTAGAAAGCGTGACCTGGGTAATTATAGGCCTGACAGCAAACCTGGGCAAGATAATAGTGGCTAATGCAGGACTCCGTTACTAAAGGAGGATAATGTAATTAAAGCAAATGAGCTCAGATTTATGGAAAACAGATCCTGTCGATTGGCTCTATTCTTTGATGAGATAAGTTAGGTTGATAAAGGTAATAGTGCTGATGAAAGACTTTTGACTCGGGACTGCGTGACATTTTGAATTAAAAAAACCTAGAACGATCTAATACAAACCTGGCCCACGTGAAATGGACTGAACACTGGGTAACTGACCGGTCTCAAAATGTCCCTGTCAATGGGGAATTATCCAGTAGGTTCTGATTTATACTCCTTCCTATCGACTCCCCTGTCCCCCATTGGGTGATTATCTCGATCACTTCCCCACTAAAGCAGGTCAGTTCTGATTACCCAGCGCAGCCTCTTCCTCAGTTGTGGCTTTGGGGGCATTTAGTGAAGTGTTCTGAAATAATCCCCATTGATCATTCTCACTGGTCTCATTAAACTCTCCCCTGGCCAATTTGGCTCATCATTGTTTTTAAGCTTTTTGAAACTGGCCCTGTTAGCTCCACTGCTTCTTTCTGCTTCCACGCTAGAAGTGTGATCAGTCACGATCCTTTGTACTAAAGCTCCCATTAACGTCTAGTTCTGGGATCAGTTCCGCCTTCTCTGTCGGTCAAGGTCTAGTAGAAAATTCCCCCGAGGAAACTGTCATTTATAATGGTTAGAAATTCCCAGGATGTCTTAGCAGGAGACCTTCCGCACATGATCGCAGCCCCCCCCCCCCCCCCCCCCCCCCCCAAACGGGTAGCTTTTCCCTACAGGTTAGCGAGGTGTGCAAGGAGCCGGTCCTCCCGCTCCCTGGTGGGTATGAGGGTCTGTCGCAGCCATCGGCGAATACCCCAGCTCGTGCCTTATACAGAAACATCCAGGGTCAGGGTAACGCTGGTTTGGACATGGTGCCCCTCCCCCACCCTCCACTCCATCCTCCCGAAATAGGTTAGAACCGTTGATTTCAGTGTCCCAGTCATGCAGCAGGTTTCAGTTCATATGGACTCGATCGACTGTCTTATTCCAGTTCCTGTTTGTTCCCAGGCTCCTAACACTTGTGTAAAGACAGCTCAAGGATTTCTTCTCCATGTCCTCTGGCTCTTTAATCTTCTTCTCAACCTCCCCGTTTCGTGCGGAGTGCTCAGGCTGTCCGCTTCTTTAACCCAGCCCCTTTGCTATTTCCCCCCCTCCGGACTGGTCCCCTTCTGCTGAGGGGTAACCATCTAAAATACAGAGCCCCTTCTCCCCCTAAAGGTCCCACAATACCAAACCCTTCCAGAAGCTTCTGCCTTCCTTCGCTTGTGGGACAGGAAGATCCCAGAGAAGATCTCTTGGATGGTCCCCTTAAGTCCTGTGCTCTGACATCCTGCAACGTGGAGTCATGAATGATCCCGCTGGATCCTGGCTCCCCAGCTTCCCACGGCTGTCCGATCTCCGTGACC
This sequence comes from Sternotherus odoratus, assembly GCA_032164245.1. Lineage (NCBI taxonomy): Eukaryota > Metazoa > Chordata > Testudines > Kinosternidae > Sternotherus > Sternotherus odoratus. Next base: position 107,026,157 of record JAVMKO010000005.1, read on the forward strand.
TCTCCTGCCTTGGTCATGGGAAGGCAGCGCGTTCCCCCCCCCCCCCCCCTTTGTCTGCCTGTCCTTTGCAGAGCGTTGTTTAGATTCTTCTGGGTACTGACCTCCCCCCAAGGACCGTCCACCTTGGACAGTTGGAGCACTCTGCCGGCGGTTGATTTCCGTACAGCTCTGTGTCCCGTACAGCTCTCCGGTCCCCTGGACGGCGGGGGGATCGTTCAGTCTCCATGTGGAGAACCTGGCATCGATGCAGAATTCCTCCTGGTTCTCTTCTCTGGTGGCCATGGCCTGCCCTCCTCCTCTGGCTCCAGCCCTGCAGCTTGCTCCTGTGACCTGGTGGTGCCAGGCCTCCTTGCTGGTTCCTTGGTGGCCAGCTGCATTTGTCCTGGAACCTGGGGACTGGGGTTCTCTGAATCTGGCTGGCTAGGAACTCCTCAGCCTCCGATTCTCAGGAGCGTCTCCGAGCCCCTCCGATCCACGTCTCTTCTCCGGCAGCACAGCCACCAGCCAGCCCTTCCTCCCGCCTCCAGGCATGGAAGAGAGCAGGGCACGGCCGGGGCAGTTCACCACCACGCTCCATCGCTGGCCATCCTGACCCTCCTAGTGCTGCACCTGGATGGGTCACCTCCCCCCTGCTTGCTCCACTCTCTGCGGCTCTCAGCTCACCTGCCCCCTCCCCCCAACTCCCCTGCTCTCCGCGGCTCTCCGCTCACCTGCCCCCCTCCCCCCAACTCCCCTGCTCTCCGCGGCTCTCCGCTCACCTGCCCCCCTCCCCCCAACTCCCCTGCTCTCCGCGGCTCTCCGCTCACCTGCCCCCCTCCCCCCAACTCCCCTGCTCTCCGCGGCTCTCCGCTCACCTGCCCCCCTCCCCGCCAGGCAGCGACTGACCCCATCCTGCTGTGAGGCCATCGGGGCGGGCAAGGGCCTCGCCGTGTGCAGCAGGTCAGAGCAGACGATCACAATGGTCCCTTCTGGCCTCCACCCTCGGATCAAAGCCCAGGGCCAGAGCTCAGGCCTGCAGCAAGGCCCCTGCTGCACAGAGAACCCCGGGCAGACCGGACACACCGCGGCCCGCCACTTCCAAGCACCGTAGGCACCTCCGCCCTCCGCAAGGCCCTGTCCCCGCAGGGCGCTGGGGTCCTGTCCGGGCAGACCTTTCGGGGAGGGGGGCTGCCTCTGGGCCAGTCCCCTGAGATTGCAGCCCCCCCAGCCTGGATCCTCGTCCCAGAAGAGAGGCTCAGCTCCTCCAAGAAATGTACAAACCTAAACTGGAGTGAGCCCGTCCCCCTCGGCCTGCCGCTGGGCCTAATGCCAGCCATGTGCCCTGGGCAGTGCCAGCCCTGAGCCCTCGGTGCAGTGCACTGGCTCCCGTGAGCCCATCCCCCTGGGCCCAGGGCAGATGTTTCCAGTGGGGGGCATCCGGGATGAGAGTGGAGGAGCCAGGCGGTAGGGGCCGGGCTGGCTCCAGGGTGAGAGGGACCGGGCTGCGGGCTGGTGCCAGGGTCGGTGCCGGGGTGAGGGACCGGGCTGCGGGCTGGTGCCAGGGTCGGTGCCGGGGTGAGGGACCGGGCTGCGGGCTGGTGCCAGGGTCGGTGCCGGGGTGAGGGACCGGGCTGCGGGCTGGTGCCAGGGTGGGAGGGGACCAGGCTGTGGGGTGAGGGACCGGGCTGCGGGCTGGTGCCAGGGTCCGTGCCGGGGTGGGAGGGGACCAGGCTGCGGGCTGGTGCCAGGGTCCGTGCCAGGGTGGGAGGGGACCAGGCTGCGGGGTGAGGGACCAGGCTGCGGGCTGGTGCCAGGGTCGGTGCCGGGGTGGGAGGGGACCAGGCTGCGGGCTGGTGCCAGGGTCAGTGCCGGGGTGGGAGGGGACCAGGCTGCGGGCTGGTGCCAGGGTATGTGCCGGGGTGGGAGGGGACCAGGCTGCGGGCTGGTGCCGGGGTGGGAGGGGACCGGGCTGCGGGCTGGTGCCGGGGTCAGTGCCGGGGTGGGAGGGGACCAGGCTGCGGGCTGGTGCCGGGGTCGGTGCCGGGGTGGGAGGGGACCGGGCTGCGGGCTGGTGCCGGGGTCGGTGCCGGGGTGCGAGGGGACCAGGCTGCGGGCTGGTGCCGGGGTCGGTGCCGGGGTGCGAGGGGACCAGGCTGCGGGGTGAGGGACCAGGCTGCGGGCTGGTGCCAGGGTCGGTGCCGGGGTGAGGGACCGGGCTGCGGGCTGGTGCCAGGGTCGGTGCCGGGGTGGGAGGGGACCAGGCTGCGGGCTGGTGCCGGGGTCGGTGCCGGGGTGGGAGGGGACCAGGCTGCGGGCTGGTGCCGGGGTCGGTGCCGGGGTGGGAGGGGACCAGGCTGCGGGCTGGTGCCGGGGTGAGGGCCGTTCTCTGGCGCCCTGCCCCGGTGACTCCTGGTCGATCTTTCCCCTGCAGGACTCCGAGTGGGTGGTGGTGAAGGAGCCCATCATCCAACTGGCTGCCATAGACAACGGCTTGGCCTTCCCCCTGAAGCACCCCGACTCCTGGAGAGCATGTAGGTCCCTCGGCCGCTCTGGGGGGCAGCCTGCTGCTTTGACCACTTGCCCCCGGGCGAGGCCTGCAGCCCGGCTGGGCGCGGTGTGCCCTGGCCGGGCTTGGGGCCGGGCTCCCAGAAGCAGCAGGGGTGGCCTCGGTTCCCCTTGGGGGCTGGGAGATGGTTCTAGGGGCGGGAGGGGCTGTCCCTGGAGCACCAGGCTGTGGACCCCCCCTCCCCCGTGGGGCTGAGGACAGGGCTCTGACCTCGGCTCTGGCTCTCCCCCCTCCAGACCCCTTCTACTGGGCATGGCTGCCCCAAGCCAAAGTCCCCTTCTCGCAGGAGATCAAAGACCTGATCCTCCCAAAGGTTTCCGACCCCAACTTCGTCAAGGACCTGGAGGAGGATCTGTACGAACTCTTCAAGGTCGGCTGGGAGGTGGGGGGGCAGGCCTGGGGCGGGGGGCTGTGGGGGGGGGGAGCTCAGCTTGCATGGGGTGAGTTTTGATGCATCCTGACCTGTTAGCACCTGTGGGGGTCTCGCAGCAGGGGGCTGGGTCCAGGGTTCCACTGCCTGGGGGTTGGGGGGTCTCACTGCTGGGGGGGGGGGTCTCACTGCCACAGAGTGGGGAGGGGTCCCAGTGTCTGGTGGAGGAGTCTTACTGCTGGGGAGTCGGGGGGGGGGGTCCCATGCCGGGGGGGTCTGTGCCAGGGAGGGGGGGGGGGGTCTCAGTGCCAGTCCCTCACTGCTGTTTCTCTTGCAGAAGGACCCTGGCTTCGACCGGGGGCAGTTCCACAAGCAGATCGCTGTCCTGAGGGGCCAGGTATGCTGGGAAGGCCCCTCTGGGTGGGGCAGGGGCCGTGGCTCCCCCTCGCCCCGGGGGCGGGCACTGCAGGGGCCGTGGCTCCCCCTCGCCCCGGGGGCGGGCACTGCAGGGGCCGTGGCTCCCCCTCGCCCCGGGGGCGGGCACTGCAGGGGCCGTGGCTCCCCCTCGCCCCGGGGGCGGGCACTGCAGGGGCCTGCTGGGCACTGCGACGGGGGATGGTAGCCCGGCAGCTCCCTGCTCTGCTGCAGTGCCTGGGCAGTTGGGGGGGGGGGGGGGGGCTGACGTGGTCCGATAGCCGTGAGTTCAAGCCCCCAGCGGGCGGGTGGGAAATAGGGCTCACGTTAAGGGTGATTAACCACTGAGCAACGTGGTCATGACTCCGCATCCCTCTGCTCCGCTGCCTAGATCCTGAACCTGACGCAGGCCCTGAAGGATGGGAAGAGCCCCCTGCACCTGGTGCAGATGCCGCCGGTGATCGTGGAGACGGCGCGCTCCCACCAGCGCAGCGCCAGCGAGTCCTACACCCAGAGCTTCCAGAGCCGCAAGCCCTTCTTCTCCTGGTGGTAGCTGGGCGCTGGCCCCCGCGGCCAGGACTCTGCACTCCGGGTGCCTCGGGGGAAACCTCCAGCTGAACTGTGCCCAGGCAGAGCTGTGGATTCCCCTCGCTGTGGGGCTTGGACGCAGCCTGGCAGAGCCCAGCTCCAGCCGCAAACTGCTCCGCTCAGCGGGAGTCCTCCACGCAGCCGCCACCTGTGTGCGGTTCTGAGCCTGTCTGCTCCCTGCTGGGGCTGGGATCTGCCCACCCCTCGGCCCCTGACTGTCCACTGGTGCAGGGACGTAAGCAGCCAGTGTCCGCTGGAAGGAGCCCGGCTGGGCTGCCCCCTCCCTCTAGTGGCTGGTGTCATGCGCATGAGTGGGGGGCTGGCAGGGGGGCAGCCGGCCTGGGGGTGCCCCCTGTGCTGTGCGATGGGGGGATTTATTGCCACCCTTCCTCCAGGGGAGGGAGACTGGATCCCAGGGAGCTGTGGGCACCTTGGCACAGGAGTGATGCATGCTGCCTACGGAAGCTGAGGGCCCTGGCATGGGAGCTGCTTGTCCCCCTTCCCCACTGGGCACAGGGCGATCTGTCCTGCTAGAGCTGGCTTGGCCTTGTTCCAGCCTCTGCTTCTGCCCACAGGCTGCTGGGCAGGCCCCCGTCCAGGGGCACAGGCCCTGGGGGCAGCCTGGCATGGGGGTCTGGTGCCTGCGGGGTGAGCAATGGCTGCCTCCTGCCCATGGCCCTGGGGCAGTTCTGGGCACCTTTCAGCTAGCTCCCAGGCTGATCATTAGGCTCCCTGGGGCTTGCCCCAAGCCCCCTGGGGGGGCTAGCACTAGCACAGGGGCTGAGGTGTGGCTGTCCCCCTTGGGACAGGGGGGTTGTGCACATTCCCCTCTGTGAATGGAAGTGGGGGGAGGTGAGCTAGGCTCTGGGGCAGGGCTGGGCTGCAGGCCGTGGGGCTGGGGGCTCCATGGGCTGTGGCCGCTGCTAGCCCGCTGGAGGCGAGGGTCCATCTTTCTGGCTGCTGCTGCTGCTGCAACCGCAACCTGCCCTGCAATGTCTCGTTCTCCTGCACTGTAGAAATGTACGTAATGTATTTAAACCCCTGCACCCGCTGAGTCCGGCCTGCCTTCCATGGGGGGCCCCACTTCCTTCTGTCTGTCCCAGGAGCGGAGCCCTGGGGCAGGGCCTAGCCCTACCCGTCACACATACAGCCGGGGGGGGGGGGGGGCTGTCCTTGCTCTAATGCCCCAGGGAGCTCTGCTGAAGGGGGGGTGGGAAGCAGCTGAGGCCAGGCTGGAGCAAGGGGGGTGGGGGGGGTGTCCAGTGGTGCTCCCCCCCCCCCCCCCAGTCCTGGCTGCAGTTAAACAGGCCTGTCTCACTGATGCACCTGCACTGTTTGCCATGGGCACTGGGCAAAGCTGCCTGTTGCAAGGAAGGCTGTGCAGAGATGGGCATCTAGGGGGCTGGCAGCTGTGACATGTGGCCCACTCCCCCGGGGCTGGCAGCTGTGGGCAGGCTGAGGCTAGAGCACCATCTGTCAGGACCTGGGTGAAGTGACCCCCATGTGCCTTCTCTTACCCCTCCCCCCCCATTAGAGGCTGGGGGGCCAGAGCAGTGTCCTCTGCTGTCCAGCCTAGGAGACTTGGGCTGGCTCCCTCCTCCCAGGGAGGGGGTGGTGGGGTGTGTGTGATGCCTGGGAGTTCCCTGCTGAATCAGCTGACAGGCTCCCCCCCCCCCCCCTTCCAGTGTCTCCCAGCCGGCTCCTGCTGCCTTGGGGCCCTGGCGGTACCCCAGGAGCCAGGCCCAGGGGAGTCTGCACAGGGCTGAGTGGATCCCCCTGCCCACGACGGTGCCCAGGCAGCTGAACAGCCAGAACGAGACTCCGGCATTTCCACCCCCAGCCAGCTCCTGGAGCACCCCGCTGGGCTGAGGAGCCAGGGCTGTGCCCGGCGCAGGGAGGGCCCGAGAGAGCCTCCCCCTCGTGGGGGCCAGGCCTGGCCGCACAGACGGGCCTCACAGCCGCGTTACTGCTCAGATTTTATTCCACCAGCGGTACGGCTGTATCCACCAGGCAGCCAGTGTTTTCCTGGGGCTCGCCCATGGGACGGGGGCCCCCGGACAGCCAGCGCTGGTGCAGACTGTACTTGCCCTACACGTGCCCCCAGCCAGGCCGGGCAGTGCCTGCTCGTGGGTCACTCCCCTCCCCCTTTGGGCTCCAGGCTCAGCACCCCTCCGCTCCGAGGTCCTGGCCCCTGAGCAAAGGGCCTTCAGGGCCCCTTAGTGCTGGGTGGGGCTGCAGCTGACACATGTGGCCCACTCCCCCGAGACCCCTCCCTCTGCTCCCCGCTTCCATCACCTACTGGGGGGAGGGAAGCTGCAGCGTCCTGGCCCTGTGGAGACCGAATCCCCCCACCTCTCCCCCTGGCGACTGCCACTTCTGGGGCCTGGGCCTGTCCAGGCAGCCCCCCTCACTGCTGGAGCTGGTGCAGGTACCCTGTGGGCCCAGGACCCCTCTTCCTTCGCCTGGCCCTTGGACCTTTCCTCCCGGGCCCAGGGTGCTGCCTGTCCCTGCTGGGCCCTGCCAGCCGCAGGGGGCTGCCAGGGGCTGCGCTGGGGGAGTTGTCGTCCTCTAGCCTGTAGGGGAACAAAGAGCCAGCGTGAGGGGCAGCAGCTGCTTGGCCGGGAAGACGGGGCTGCTTTGGGCCCAGCCTGCCTGAGGGCGAAGGAGCACCCCTGCCTCGGCCGCCTGTTCCAGTCATGCTCTCCCCCCTGCCCTGCTGTGGGGGGGGGGGGCCTCCTGGGCCAGGGAGGGGTTTGGAGTCTTACCCACCCACCCCTGGTGCTGTGCCCGGTCCAAGGAAGGGCCCTGGCGCTGGGACAGTCCTTACTGCCTGGGGGTAGCTCATTGTCTACCCTGGGCCAGCCCCACCAGGGCCTGTGGGGTGACCCTGCTCCCTGGAGCCCCACCCCACAGGGGCTATGCCGGCTGCTCCGCATGCTCAGGGCCCCCAGCCCAGTTTCAGCTCCATGGGGTGCAGCTCCCCAGGCCTGGCCCAGGGCCCAGCCTGTACCTTGGATCGCTGCTGCCCTGAGCTGCCAGGCTCAGCTGGGGTGGCAGCCGCCGCCACTTCCTCTGCCTGCTCCTGAGCTGGCGCAGGGCTTGGGCCATGCGCCGGTCGCCCGCGTGCTCCCAGACCAGCTGGGCGCGCTCCGCTGCCCGCTCATCCCCACTGCTCCGGAACAGGCTCCGCAGCTGCACCAGCCCCACGTCCTGGAAGATGTTGGCAGAAGCTCTTTTCCGGGCCCGGGCCTCAGGAACCTGGCCGTGCAGGGGGTCACATGCCACGGAGGCGGGGGTGCCCATGGGTCTGCCCCCGTGGGGCCAGAGGAGAAGCTGTGGGAAGGTACGGAACTGAATGAGGCTGCAAGAAGGGATTGGGCTCCCCACTCCCTCTGTCAGCCTGCACCCCATGGGACCCCCTGCTGGCTCCCTGTCCTTCGGCTGGCTCCACCTACACGGGACCCCCTGCCCCATGGCTCATTCCTCCACCTACAGGGGAGGGTAGAGGGGTGCAGCCTAGGGGATTTTGCAACCTGCACCGATGACATCAGCCAGGGTGTCAGGCGAGCCCAAGGCCAGCGGGGAAGAGAGGAGGGAGACATTTCCCTGCCCAGCTGTGCTGCCCTTCCAGGGCCCCGAGGGGTCCCTCCTCTTTCCTGCTTATCTGCCCCATTTCCTGAGCTGGCTGAGCAGGGCTGGACCGGAGCCAGCACCCCCTGGACAGGAGAGCCCCAGAGCCCTCTGCCATTCTCTGGGGCGCTCCAGTGACCAGTGGCACTGGGCTCTCTGGTGTGTCTACACTGCAGTTACAACCCCAGCGGCTGCCGCTGGCTCAGGGGCCGGCCCCGGCTGGGGTCTGGGCCCTGTGAGGTGGGAGGATCCCAGAGCTCCAGCCCCAGTCTCTGGAGGGCGATGACCAGACCCCCAGCCCAGGCGGCGGGGTTAACCTGTAGTGTAGACGCCCCGTCGGTCCCAGCCGTGCCAGCGCCCGCCCCAGGGAGGGGGGGACGGGCTCTCGGCGGGGAACCCCAGAGCCCCCCGGTCCCGGCTCGCGGACCCCGCCCCGAGCACCCCCCGGCCCGGCTACCTGCGCACGGGAGTCGCGGCGGCTCCGCGCCCAGGCCGGGGCTCTGGGGTCCGGCCAGAGTCCCCGCCCCGCCTCCCAGCCAATCAGCGCCCGCTGCCATCAGCGTCCCGCCTTCCCAGCCGAACGCGGAGCCACCAGCTGCCCAATCCGGCCACGCGGAGGAGGAAGGGGCGGGGCCTTGCGCCTCTCGGGGAAACACGTGGCACCCAGTGACGTCAGTGGGCCAGCGGTGACCTGCGGCTGGCAGGAGGAAGCGGGACCCGCCCAGCCCCACCCGGGAGCCTGCAGCCGGCCGGGCCCCGCCCCCTGGATCCCCTCGGGGCCCCGCCCAGCCCCACCCGGGAGCCTGCAGCCGGCCGGGCCCCGCCCCCTGGATCCCCTCGAGGCCCCGCCCAGCCCCGCCCGGGAGCCTGCAGCCGGCCGGGCCCCGCCCCCTGGATCCCCTCGAGGCCCCGCCCAGCCCCACCCGGGAGCCTGCAGCCGGCCGGGCCCCGCCCCCTGGATCCCCTCGGGGCCCCGCCCAGCCCCGCCCGGGAGCCTGCAGCCGGCCGGGCCCCGCCCCCTGGATCCCCTCGAGGCCCCGCCCAGCCCCGCCCGGGAGCCTGCAGCCGGCCGGGCCCCGCCCCCTGGATCCCCTCGGGGCCCCGCCCAGCCCCACCCGGGAGCCTGCAGCCAGCCGGGCCCCGCCCCCTGGATCCCCTCGGGGCCCCGCCCAGCCCCGCCCGGGAGCCTGCAGCCGGCCGGGCCCCGCCCCCTGGATCCCCTCGGGGCCCCGCCCAGCCCCACCCGGGAGCCTGCAGCCAGCCGGGCCCCGCCCCCTGGATCCCCTCGGGGCCCCGCCCAGCCCCACCCGGGAGCCTGCAGCCGGCCGGGCCCCGCCCCCTGGATCCCCTCGGGGCCCCGCCCAGCCCCGCCCGGGAGCCTGCAGCCGGCCGGGCCCCGTCCACATTCGGGAACCGGGCCCAGAGCCCCGGCCAATGCCCACACCCCACTGCACACCCCCCACAACCCGCTAACATCGACAACACCCCACTGCACACCCCCCACAACCCGCTAACATCGACAACACCCCACTGCACACACCCCACTGCACACCCCCCACAACCCGCTAACATCGACAACACCCCACTGCACACACCCCACGACCCGCTAACATCGACAACACCCCACTGCACACCCCCCACGACCCGCTAACATCGACAACACCCCACTGCACACCCCCCACGACCCGCTAACATCGACAACACCCCACTGCACACCCCCCACGACCCGCTAACATCGACAACACCCCACTGCACACACCCCACGACCCGCTAACATCGACAACACCCCACTGCACACACCCCACAACCCGCTAACATCGACAACACCCCACTGCACACACCCCACTGCACACCCCCCACAACCCGCTAACATCGACAACACCCCACTGCACACCCCCCACGACCCGCTAACATCGACAACACCCCACTGCACACCCCCCACGACCCGCTAACATCGACAACACCCCACTGCACACACCCCACAACCCGCTAACATCGACAACACCCCACTGCCCACACCCCACTGCACACCCCCCACAACCCGCTAACATCGACAACACCCCACTGCACACCCCCCACAACCCGCTAACATCGACAACACCCCACTGCACACACCCCACTGCACACCCCCCACAACCCGCTAACATCGACAACACCCCACTGCACACACCCCACGACCCGCTAACATCGACAACACCCCACTGCACACCCCCCACGACCCGCTAACATCGACAACACCCCACTGCACACCCCCCACGACCCGCTAACATCGACAACACCCCACTGCACACCCCCCACGACCCGCTAACATCGACAACACCCCACTGCACACCCCCCACGACCCGCTAACATCGACAACACCCCACTGCACACCCCCCACGACCCGCTAACATCGACAACACCCCACTGCACACACCCCACGACCCGCTAACATCGACAACACCCCACTGCACACCCCCCACGACCCGCTAACATCGACAACACCCCACTGCACACCCCCCACGACCCGCTAACATCGACAACACCCCACTGCACACACCCCACGACCCGCTAACATCGACAACACCCCACTGCACACCCCCCACAACCCATTAACATCGACAACACCCCACTGCACACACCCCATAACCCACTAACATCGACAACACCACACTCCACACACCCCACAACCCGCTAACATCGACAACACCCCACTGCACACCCCCCACAACCCCTTAACATCGACAACACCCCACTGCACACACCCCACAACCCGCTAACGTCGACAACACCCCACTGCACAACCCCACAACCCCTTAACATCGACAACACCCCACTGCACACCCCCCACAACCCGCTAACATCGACAACACCACACTCCACACACCCCACGACCCGCTAACATCGACAACACCCCACTGCACACACCCCACGACCCGCTAACATCGACAACAGCCCACTGCACACACCCCACAACCCCTTAACATCGACAACACCCCACTGCACACACCCCACAACCCCTTAACATCGACAACACCCCACTGCACACACCCCACAACCCGCTAACGTCGACAACACCCCACTGCACAACCCCACAACCCCTTAACATCGACAACACCCCACTGCACACCCCCCACAACCCGCTAACATCGACAACACCACACTCCACACACCCCACGACCCGCTAACATCGACAACACCCCACTGCACACACCCCACGACCCGCTAACATCGACAACAGCCCACTGCACACACCCCACAACCCCTTAACATCGACATCACCTGTGTTACCAGCACCACACTCCACACACCCTGCTCACACTCCCAGCAAGGGAGCTGAACTTGTCTCCATGGCCAGTCAGGATCGGGTCCGTCTGGGGGACTCCACTTTCTGCGCGGTGTGGTTGGCAGGGTGCTGAGCTCTGGCCGCTCTGACGCTGGGGCTGTCCTGGAGTTGGGGCCCAAGAACTTCCTTTTGGACCCCAGTTTATAGTGACATTTGAGTCCTTTTTAGCTAGATCTTAACCAGTCCTTATACTCGGATTTCACCGGCCAATCCTACCATAGCGGAGCAACAGGCTCTGCAAGCAAGAGACTCTTGTGGCACCTCATAGACGTATTTTGGAGATCCAAACGTCTGTCAGTCTGTACGGTGCCACCAGACTTTGTCGCTTTTTCAGATCCAGACAAACACGGCTCCCCCTCGGATTCTGAAAATTCTCTCACCAATCCTCCCCCACCATCGCAATTCACACCTAGCCAAATGAGACGTAACAGACAGAAACAAGGAAAGGACCAGCCGGAGACCCCACAGATAAACAATAGGGAAGTGGGGCCCATCATGACAAACCAACAGAGAACTGAGGGGTCACAACCAGACCACTGAAACGGGATTTCTTGCCAGACAGATGCCATCAAATTCACTTTTCTTTAGCGGGCTTAAGCTCTGGTTCTTTATCTGGTGCTAACGGGGCCGTTAGGACGCGGTCTCCTTCCAAACCGCCTGCTATTCCCTTGGTTTCATGCCAGGTGGCTGGAATGTGGGGAGGCGACTTCCTGCTTCTCAGCTAACGGCTGTCGCTTGGCCGCTTTTCGAATCTGGCTGCAGACGAAGGCCTGATCCTTCCAGCTCCCTCCCCGCCCAGGCTCAGCCGCTGCCCTCTGTGGGTCCAAGTGGCTTCTGGGGACTTTGCAGCTCACGGTGTCCCAGGTGTGACGAAGTGGGACTGTTCTTAATGTTTCCTCTGGATAGTGTGTGAGTGCCCCAGTTTCCCCTGTACATTTCTTAAGTATCTAGGTGGGGGGATAAGGGGGTGTGATTGCTTCAGAGCCAGAGAGGGTCAGTGTGATGGTGTCTGGACAGAGTAGGGCCCTGTCTCTTGGCAACTGATGGCCCGAGCCCCTCCCCTGCAAGGTGCCAACTGAAGGTGTTGGAAAACAAAGGGACCAGGTGGCCTCCTGGCCTGGGAAGGAGACAAAGGCGAGAGGAGGGGCTGGAGATTTTGAGTTTGGAGCTGTCTGGGGAAATGGGTTACCAAAATGGAGGGAGGCCCAGAGTCCTGGCTGGCTTCATATGGAGTCTCATAGAATCAGAGACTCTCAGGGTTGAAGGGACCTCAGGAGGTTCTAGTCCAACCCCCTGCTAAAAGCAGGACCAACCCCAACTACATCATCCCAGTAGTTCTGGAGTATCCCACTCTTGCCACCAGTTGTCATGGAATCAGTGTGTGATACTCTGCCCAGACAGAAAGCCCCACCCCCACCCTCATGGACCCCTGCCCCTGCTGCAGTCTAGGTCAGACATGCCACACCAGGAGACAACATACGTAGGAGCTGCTAGAGCCCTGCACTGGGGGATCTTCCCTACAGACCTTGCAGAAGGAGGAAGGTGATTCTAACAATAACCTTCAGCTTTTGAACCTGGGACCTTCAGATCCGTAGCATAAGCCCTGCCACTTGAACTAAAGGAGTAACCTCATTTGCTGCCACCAGTAGTAGGCTGCTATCCACCAGTGGGCCAGCACTAGCGGGGGAGGTGACCCATTTTGCCAGCATTGCCCGAGGCTGTCTGGAGCCTGGGGAGAGGTCCTGCGCCAGGGCAGGAAATGGGTTTATCGGCCTCCCTGAGTGACAGAAGAAACGCTTCGCTGACGGGCCGGGCGGAACCGCTCCCTTTCCGGGCCCAGGAGAAAACAGGGCGCCCGCTGGGGCACATGGAGGGAGGCTGCTCAGTGTCCATCCACCAGGATCCTGCAGTGCGGGGGAGTACTGCAGTGCTGGCCAGCTGGCGTGTGTGTGTGCGTTTGTGTGTGTGTGCGTTTGTGTGTGTGTGCATGCGTGTAGATGGCTCATGTTCCGCACGGCTGTTGTGGGGCTCACTGACCTGTCGATGACCCTATGCCTGGAGGACGGGGGAGGGCTGGCTCTGACATCCATCCCCCCCCAGCGCTGCAGGGCCTGTCCCAGACCACAGGAATCCTGTCAAGGCCCAGACCTGCCCCTTGGGCTCTGTCTGCAGACAGAAGGAGCCTCCCAGCCGAGGAGTTAGCAGGGCTGGTGCAGGGGCCCTGCGTGAAACTTTGGGGTTCAGTCCCCCCCCCAAGGGACTGGTTACAGCCTGGCACATAGACCCCTGGCAGTGCCCACCAAGGGAAACTCTGCCAATGCTACCAGCTGCAGGCAACACCAGTACACCCCACGGGGCTCCTTCCCCCTCCCGGACGGCAGTTCACTCGCCCCATCTGGTCACACTGGAGCACCCAGTCCAGCCTGCCGGGAGCCAGCACCCCCCAGCGCACTCCTGGTTCCACGGGACACCGGGAGGGAAGTGGATGTAGCAGAGCTGGAGTTGAGGATTCAGAGGCAGGTTCCAGGTAAAAGACAAACACACCAGGCAGCCTCGCGCCTGCGCCGATGCCCGAGTCCCTCGCAGGCCCAGCAGGAAGCGCTATCCAGCCTGCGGTGGGCTGGCTTTGACTGCTGGCTTGTGGTGGGCGGAGGGCTGGGCTCACGGCTGCAGCGAAGGGGGAAGAGATCTGGGAGTACACGGGAGCGCTGGGTGAGTTCAGCATCCCCATGCTCCAGGGCAAAGGAGATCAGCAGCAGGGTCAGGAAGGCCGGTCCTTGCCTCACACCTCTCCTGGGAGGTAGCTGGACAGTGAGGCACAGGAGAGATGGGACGGGAGGGAAAACCTTTCACTGGTGAGAGACGCGCTTCCGAGGAGGAGCCCCGTGTCCCTGGAAGGTCCGTCTCCCGTCCCCAGGAATCAGTGCAATGCAAGGGCTGATGTCACCTGCCGTCTCTCCCAGGCCCTGAGACCTCCGCTGGGCACAGCCGGGCACCGGGGGGTTGTGCCTTTCTCTGAAGAATCAGGCTTTGGCCACTCAGAGACAAGGCACTGAACTAAGGGACGACCGGTCCGCTCTGACGCCGGCCAGGGACACGAGGCGCAGGGCTGGGGACTCCCGGAGTCCTGGCAGGGCTGGGGAGCCCCGTGATGGGGCTGGGGATGCTGGTTGTTATGAGGGGCCTGGGAACCCCCTGTGGAACTGGGAATACCGGAAGGGGCTGGGGACCCCCAGGGTTGTGACGTTGCTGGGGACCCCGGGGTTGTGACGTAGCTGGGGACCCCGGGGTTGTGACGTTGCGGGGACCCCGGAGTTGTGACGTTGCGGGGACCCCGGAGTTGTGACGTTGCTGGGGACCACCGGGGTTGTGACGTTGCGGGGGACCCCGGGGTTGTGACGTTGCGGGGACCCCGGGGTTGTGACGTTGCAGGGGACCCCGGGGTTGTGACGTTGCGGGGACCCCGGGGTTGTGACGTTGCGGGGGACCCCGGGGTTGTGACGTAGCTGGGGACCCCGGGGTTGTGACGTTGCTGGGGACCCCGGGGTTGTGACGTAGCTGGGGACCCCGGGGTTGTGACGTTGCGGGGGACCCCGGGGTTGTGACGTTGCAGGAGACCCCGGGGTTGTGACGTTGCGGAGACCCCGGGGTTGTGACGTTGCGGGGGACCCCGGGGTTGTGACGTTGCGGGGACCCCGGGGTTGTGACGTTGCGGGGGACCCCGGGGTTGTGACGTTGCAGGAGACCCCGGGGTTGTGACGTTGCGGAGACCCCGGGGTTGTGACGTTGCGGGGGACCCCGGGGTTGTGACGTTGCGGGGACCCCGGGGTTGTGACGTTGCGGGGGACCCCGGGGTTGTGACGTAGCTGGGGACCCCGGGGTTGTGACGTTGCGGGGGACCCCGGGGTTGTGACGTAGCTGGGGACCCCGGGGTTGTGACGTTGCGGGGGACCCCGGGGTTGTGACGTTGCAGGAGACCCCGGGGTTGTGACGTTGCGGGGGACCCCGGGGTTGTGACGTTGCGGAGACCCCGGGGTTGTGACGTTGCGGGGGACCCCGGCTCGGCGATCCACAGCTGCGGGTGGAGAGAGGGAGACGCGCGCGGGGCTGTACGAGGAAGCGGCGGCCCCCGGGGGCGGGGACGTGCGGGCCGGGCCGGGCCGGGTGACGCGCTCCGCGCCGAGCCAGCCCCTCGCAGGGCGCCCCTGGGGGGCCGGGCCGGGGGCGGGGCCGGCCGCCCGGCGCAGGAAGGCCCGTTAGGCGCCAGAGGAAGTGGCCGCCGGGACGGAGCGAGCGGGAGCGGCCCGAGGCCCCCGCGCCGCCGCCATGGCCCCGCCCGCGCCCCCCGCCCCGCCGCCGGCCCGCGGGCCGCTGAGCCTGCACCGGCCCTTCCTGCGCAGCCCGCTGGCCCCGCTGCGCCTGGGGCAGCTGCTCCTGGGCGCCGCCTGCTGGGGCACGGTGGCCGCGCACAAGTACGAGGGCGCGGCGCACTTCGCGCTCTTCGCCGCCGTGCTCGCCTGGCTGCTGGCGCTGGCGCTCGCCGGCCTGAGCCTGCTGGGGCGCTGGGCGCTGGTGCCGCTGCTGGGCGGCCGCTGGCTCCTCGCCAACGCGGCGCACGACCTGGCGCTGGGCGCCGGGCTCTACGCGGCGGCCGCGGGCGTCATGGGCCACAAGGCGGCGCGGCACAGCTACTGCAACCTGCGCGGCTACAGCCAGCCCTGCCTCTACCGCGCCTACCTGGCCGCCGCCGCCTGCGCCGGCCTGGCCGCCGGCCTGCACCTGCTCTCCGGCCTCTACTGCCTGGCGCGCCGCTGCCGGGGCCACCGCGACATCGTCTGAGCGCCCGGGCGCCGCCCCGACGGGCATCGCCTGAGGACCCCGCCGGACCCAGCGTCCCCCGACCGACCCACCGACCGACCCACAGACCCACCGACCGACCCACAGACCCACCGACCCACCGACCGACCGACCCACCGACGGGCATCGTCTGAGGACCCCCCGCCGGACCCAGCATCCCCCGACCGACCCACCGACCCACCGACCGACCCACCGACCGACCCACCGACCGACCGACCGACCGACGGGCATCGTCTGAGGACCCCCCGCCGGACCCAGCGTCCCCCGACCGACCCACCGACCGACCGACCCACCGACCCACCGACCGACCCACCGACCGACGGGCATCGCCTGAGGACCCCACCGGACACAGCATCCCCCGACCGACCCACCGACCCACCGACCAACCCACCGACCGACCCACCGACCGACAGACCGACCGACCCACAGACCGACAGACCGACCGACCCACCGACCGACCCACCGACCGACAGACCGACCGACCCACAGACCGACAGACCGACCGACCCACCGACCGACAGACCGACCGACCCACAGACCGACCCACCGACCGACGGGCATCGCCTGAGGACCCCGCCGGACCCAGCATCCCCCGACCGACCCACCGACCGACCGACCCACCGACCGACGGACCGTCTGAGGACCCCACCGGACCCAGCCCCTCTGCCCCGACTGACCCACCGACCGACCCACCGACCGACGGGCATCGCCTGAGGACCCCCCGCCAGACACAGCGTCCCCCGACCGACCCACCGACCGACCCACCGACCGACCCACCGACCGACGGGCATCGCCTGAGGACCCCCCGCCGGACACAGCATCCCCCGACCGACCCACCGACCGACCCACCGACCGACCGACCCACCGACCGACCCACCGACCGACCCACCGACCGACCGACCGACCGACCCACCGACCGACCGACCCACCGACCGACCGACCGACCCACCGACCGACCGACCAACCGACCCACCGACCGACCGACCGACCGACCGACCCACCGACCGACCCACCGACCGACCAACCGACCGACCGACCGACCGACCGACCCACCGACCGACCGACCGACCCACCGACCGACCCACCGACCGACCGACCGACCGACCCACCGACCGACCGACCAACCGACCCACCGACCGACCCACCGACCGACCCACCGACCGACCGACCCACCGACCGACCGACCAACCGACCCACCGACCGACCGACCGACCGACCGACCCACCGACCGACCCACCGACCGACCAACCGACCGACCGACCGACCCACCGACCGACCCACCGACCGACGGGCATCGCCTGAGGACCCCCCGCCGGACACAGCATCCCCCGACCGACCCACCGACCGACCCACCGACCGACCGACCCACCGACCGACCCACCGACCGACCCACCGACCGACCGACCGACCGACCCACCGACCGACCGACCCACCGACCGACCGACCGACCCACCGACCGACCGACCAACCGACCCACCGACCGACCGACCGACCGACCGACCCACCGACCGACCCACCGACCGACCAACCGACCGACCGACCGACCGACCGACCCACCGACCGACCGACCGACCCACCGACCGACCCACCGACCGACCGACCAACCGACCCACCGACCGACCGACCGACCGACCGACCCACCGACCGACCGACCCACCGACCGACCGACCGACCGACCGACCGACCGACCCACCGACCGACCGACCGACCCACCGACCCACCGACCGACCGACCCACCGACCGACCCACCGACCGACGGGCATCGCCTGAGGACCCCGCCGGACCCAGCATCCCCCGACCGACCCACCGACCGACGGGCATCACCTGAGGACCCCGCCGGACCCAGCATCCCCCGACCGACCCACCAACCGACCAACCGACCGACCCACCGACCGACTCACAGACCCACCGACCGACCCACCGACCGACCAACCGACCGACCCACAGACCGACGGGCATCGCCTGAGGACCCCGCCGGACCCAGCATCGACCGACCGACCCACAGACCGACCCACCGACCGACCCACAGACCCACCGACCGACGGGCATCGAGTGAGGACCCCGCCGGACACAGCGTCCCCCGACCCACCGACCGACCCACAGACCCAGCCCCTCTGCCCCCGACCGACCCACCGACCGACAGGCATCGTCTGAGGACCCCCCCCGCCAGACACAGCATCCCCCGACCGACCCACAGACCCACCGACCGACCGACCCACCGACCGACAGACCCACAGACCCAGCCCCTCTGCCCCCGACCGACCCACAGACCGACGGGCATCATCTGAGGACCCCCCCACCGGACACAGCATCCCCCGCACACAGACAGACCCAGCTGCTCTGCCCCCCAACAGACCGACAGACTGACCGACATCATCTGAGGTGCCCGGGCGCCGCCCCGACAGACCGACCGACGGGCATCGTCTGAGCACAGCACCCCCCCCGGCCAGACACAGCATCCCCCGCAGACAGACAGACCGACAGACCCAGCCCCTCTGCCCCCGACCGACCCACAGACATCGTCTGAGCTCCGCAGCCCTCGCTGGACACAGCCCCCCACACAGACAGACCGACCGACCGATCGAGCCCCTCTGCCCCACTGGGGACTGATCGCCCTGGGACAGACAGACAGACCTCCCTGCCCCCGCCTGACGGCTCCCCTAGCCAGGCAGGGACCCGCAGCCCCCAGGTACAGGGACCCCCCACCAGAGGGACGGACACAGGCTATCCCCAGCCCAGATCACCCGAAGGTGGGGGCTGCCGGCCCTCGGGCTCCCCCCTTCCGGCTCTTACAGGTGGGTGCTGGCTCTGGGTCTCCGCTCCCCGGGGCGGCTGGGCAGTGGGGCTGGGACGGGGGAGCAGGCCCCCATGGCTGTCCCGGGACGGGAGGGGGAGGGGTCAGGGCAGGAGTCCGTCCCTGCACCCACTGCCCAGCCAGTGAGACCCCCCCAGGGGCTGACCCCTCACTCTCCCCTGCCCCCACATGCAGCCCCTGCCCCATCTGCTCAGGGGCAGGACTCTGTCCCCACACGCGGCCCCCTCCGCTCCGAGGCTGGGCAGATGGCGTGGGGGGGGAGGGGAGTCCAGTGCCAGCCCAGAGCCACCACCCTTCCCTGGCGCCTTCCCAGGGAGTGAGGCCCCAGCAGGGCAAAGCCACTGCTCACTGCGGCCGCCCATTGCCAGCCCTGACTCCCGGGTGGGGGAGGAGGGAGACGGGGCTGGGCCATAGGCAGCCTGAGAGCCCCCTTCAGCTCAGCCTCCGACTCGGGGGGTCTCTCCCTGGCGCCCTTTTCCTTGCAGGGGCCAGACAGCCCCTGAGCAGCCATACCCAGGGATCACCACACCTGCCAGGGACGTGCAGCCACCTCTGGGGTGGGGCACGGCCGCTGTCTAAGCACCGTGCAGCCGGAGAAGCCCAGCTGGAGTTGCAGGGTGGGGGGAGCTGAGGTTGCTGGAATTTAGCCCAATAAGGAAATTCAAGGGCAGGACAGGCGGGTTTCAGACCCAAGCAGACACCCCCCAGAGGAGAGGCCTCCCCCTTCGGAAGATCCCCCCGCAGGGCAGTCAGGCCTGTGCAGTGGCCTCCCTGCTCCGCAGGCTGATTGCCCAGGGCCGTGCCCCTGGTCCCTGGGCAGCGGCTGTGCCCAGGCCGTTCCGGGCAGCGCAGAGGAGCCCCCGTGCAAAGGGGCAGCAAGTGCCTTAGACTCTACACACTTCCGCCCCGGTGCCATCGATCTCTGCGCGGCTCGTGCTCCAGGAGCTGGCCGTGACTCGCCCTGACGCAGCGGCTGGGGACAGTGCCTTGTTCCAGGAACGCTGCCACCTCCCTCGACGGCTGGACCCATCTCTCGGGCTCCTGGGTTTCCGGGGCCTGATGACCTCACTTGGCTGCCCCCTGGTGAAGTGCCTTTCACCCCCGCGCCCTCCAGAGCCCCGGGCGAAGGCAGCGGGGGGGCCAGAGGGTGCCTCAGCCTGGCCCGGGGCCCCCCACCCTACACCGACAGCTGGGGGAACTTGACCGGCTCCTGCACATCCTGGGAAACCCCCAGCTCGGGCTCCTCGCCAGCCACGAGGCCCCGGGGATGGACTGGCTGCGAGGGCTGGAGGAATCGGGCTGGGAAATTCGTCCTTGGGGGTTGCTCTCTGCTCGGCCCCTGGCTGCAGGCCCCCCCCCGGCCTGGACACCGGAAAAGCAGCGGCAGGGCCCGAGGGCGGATGGCGCGGGGGAGCCGAGAGGTGAGAGCTCTGTAGTTTCAGGGGTGTGGCGCAGACCCCCTGGGCCTCGCGGGGGGCAGGGGCTCCCCTGGAATCACTCAGGGCTGGGCCCAGCAGGCTGTGAGAGCTGAGTGCCAGTGGCCATGTACTGGCACAGAGAGGCCCCCCAGCACCCCACATTGGGGGAGCCCCCACCTGGGAGCAGGGTCGCTCTGCCGAGCCGGGGGGGGGGGGGGGCTCTGCTCCCCTGCAGACTTTATCCAGAGCTCGGCTCAGACTCCCCCGTGCTCTGAGCCGCAGGGTGCCCGGGGCTGGCCCGGCGGTGGGACGGGGCCGCCTGCCCTGGGCTCAGGCGTTCCATGGGGCTCCGATGCCCCCAGGTAGCCCACGGTCCTGTTGGCCATGCCAGGCCTGAGGCTCTGATGCAGCCAGGCCTTTCCAAGCTGGGCCTAGGGCCCTGGGTCAGTCCTGGCCAGGTGACTCTGGGCCTGGAGGGGGTGAGAGAACAAAGGGCCAGGATGCGGGGGAGCTTCTGACCCCTGGGTGCAGGGTTAACCCTTTGCTGCCTGTTTGGGTTTGAGGGCCATGGCCCCCACCCCGGGGAGAGCCTGCGGGCAGCACAAGGATTGCACGTGGCCTCTGGCTGTTGTTCTTGGGGTCCTCACACCCCATCGTTTGTGTCAGTGGCAGGAGCCCCGACAGGCAGCGGGGGCAGGGAGCGGAGGTTGGGGTTTGGAGCTGAGGCCGGGGCCTGGCTGCTCTGCTACTGACTTTGTTTCCCTTGCAGTTTGCTGAGGCGCCTGCTCCGTGGCTCCCATGTGCAGGGCCTGACACCGAGTTGCTCCCGAGGCCTCCGGAGGCTGCCCCGGGCGGGAGGAGCCGGCGAGGACCCCAGGAGGGATTGGAGAGCTGCAGCCACTGCTCCTGGAGACACCCGCAGGCCCATGCTGCTGTGGGAGAGGACGTGGACTGGGCAGAGGCTCCCTGCCCTGTACAGCCAGGCTGGCTCCCCGTGTGCCACGGACGGGCCCAGTGCGCTGGCTCCCCGTGTGCCACGGAAGGGCCCAGTGCGCTGGAGACCCGTGTGCCACGGACGGGCCCAGTGCGCTGGCTCCCCGTGTGCCACGGACGGGCCCAGTGCGCTGGAGACCCATGTGCCACGGACGGGCCCAGTGCGCTGGAGACCCGTGTGCCTGTCCCACTGCCCCGGCTTTCCCCGGGCAGCCTGCACGCTGCCCCTGACTCCCAGCTGTGCCCCATCCCGGCCGTGGGGAGGTCCCACCGTCAGCACGGGACATGTATTGGGCCCAGCCAGGCACCGTCCGTCCCCCCTCCCTGCCGCCGGACTCTGCTCTGCATACGGCCCGGGGCCTGCACAGCTGGGGCGGGAGCTGGCCCCGCTGGGGGGCAGGGAACACGGAGCCCCCGGCCATCCAGCACCTCTCGGCTGGGCCCCCCTCACCCCGCTGCCCCTGCTGTGCTGGCAGGGAGGGGGTCTGTCCCTGGCGTTTCCCAGGCCCCTGCGGCCCCCCGGCTCTGTGGGACTCGGGGCCCAGCCGCACCCCGCTCCGTTGTTTGCTGAGGATTCCTCTGTCTAATAAAGGTCGTGAGACGCGCTGGGTGCTCTGTGTTGGGGCTTCGTGTCCGGGGCCGGCCGCGTGGCTGGGACGGCAGCCCTGGAGGGGGGAGTCACGCCACGTTCCAACCGCTCAGCAGAGAGGTCTCAGACCTGCCCCCCCCCCAGCCCCACAGGGACCCCTGACCCCCAGCTCTGCCCCGGGCTGAACATGCCCTAGCAGCATGGGCTGGGATGGAGGGACCGACTGGGACGAGGGCTCAGCCCATCGCTGGGGATCCCCAGCCCCCCCCCTCCCCCCGCAGCTGCTGGAGTCTGATGGGTGGGGCCGGGACCAGCAAAGGCTCTGGGCAGCCCCCCCAGTCTGAGTGGATTCCTGGCGCTGTGCGCAGCGGATGGGTCCCGGGCCCCTGTTCCTCGCACAGGCTGCCTGGGAGGCAAAGGCTCCCTGCCCTCACCCCTGTCCCACCAGCAGGACCAGAGTGGGGGAGCAGTTTGACCCCCCCCCCAGCATGGGGCTATCAGCCCAGCCCCCCCATGTCTCTGTGTCGCTCGGGGGCCTCCTGCCCCCTTACCCAGGGCCCTGCTGCTCCCTGCCGGAGGGGAGGAAGCCCGGGGCCGTCCCAGCAGGAGCGTGGCGCCGGCGTTGGCGAGGGCTCCCGGGCTGGTGGCCGAGTCCCAGCCAGGCCCCGTTGTGGGGCCCCAGCTGCAGGGAGTGGCTCCCCTGGGTGCTGGCGGGGAGGGGGGGGAGCATGGCCCTGTGGCGCGTGGGGCCCCAGCTGCAGGGAGTGGCTCCCCTGGGTGCTGGCGGGGGAGGGGGGGGCATGGCCCTGTGGCGTGTGCCCCACCAGGCTGTGAGAACAAGGCAGCAGTGAGGCAGCCAGGGCAGGACGGAGCCACGTGGCCGCGTTCCACAGGCCCAGCACTTCCTGCCCCGGCTGCTGCTGAATGAGCTCTCTGTGTGCCGGGGGCGGGGGGGGGGGGGGCACACGCTTCTGCTCTGGGGGGATGGGTAGGGCCAGAGGAGGGAGTCGGGGGGCACTAGGGGTGCACGGGACCGGGGGAGGGAGTCGGGGGGCACTAGGGGTGCACGGGGCCGGGGAAGGGAGTCGGGGGGCACTAGGGGTGCACGGGGCCGGGGGAGGGAGTCGGGAGGCACTAGGGGTGCACGGGGCCGGGGGAGGGAGTCGGGGGGCACTAGGGGTGCACGGGGCCGGGGGAGGGAGTCGGGGGGCACTAGGGGTGCACGGGGCCGGGGGAGGGAGTCGGGGGGCACTAGGGGTGCACGGGGCCGGGGGAGGGAGTCGGGGGGCACTAGGGGTGCACGGGGCCGGGGGAGGGATTCGGGGGTCACTAGGGGTGCACGAGACCGGGGGAGGGAGTCAGGGCACTAGGGGTGCACGGGGCTGAGGGAGGAATTCAGGGAGCACTAGGGGTGCACGGGGCCAGGGGAGGGTGTCGGGGCACCAGGGGCACATGTGGTCAGGGGAAGGAGCCAGGCGTCAGGGGGCACTAAGGGTGCACGGGGCCGGGGGGAGGAATTCAGGGGGCACTAGGGGTGCACGGGGCTGGGGGAGGGAGTCAGGGGGCACTAGGGGTGCACGGGACTGGGGGAGGGAGTCAGGGGGCACTAGGGGTGCACGGGACCGGGGGAGGGATTCAGGGGGCACTAGGGGTGCACGGGGCCGGGGGAGGGAGTCAGGGGGCACTAGGGGTGCACGGGGCCGGGGGAGGGAGTCGGGGGGCACTAGGGGTGCACGGGACCGGGGGAGGGAGTCGGGGGGCACCAGGGGCGCATGGGGTCAAGGGAGGGAGCCAGGCGTCAGGGGGCACTAGGGGTGCACGGGGCCGGGGGAGGGAGTCAGGGGGCACTAGGGGTGCACGGGGCCGGGGGAGGGAGTCAGGGGGCACCAGGGGCGCATGGCGTCAGGGGAGGGAGCCAGGCGTCAGGGGCACTAGGGGTGCACGGGGCCGGGGGAGGGAGTCAGGGGGCACTAGGGCTGCACGGCGCCGGGGGAGGGAGTCAGGGGGCACCAGGGGCGCATGGCGTCGGGGGAGGGAGCCAGGCGTCGGGGCACTAGGGGTGCACAGGGTGGGTGCTGGCAGAGCTGGGGGGGGGGGGGGAGCTGATACTGTGCACCTGCAGGAGTGCGAGGGCCCATGTGCACGTGTGTGTGTTCACATGTGCGTGCGGGGGTGCTGCCTGCCAGGAATCTGTTATGGGGACAGCATTCTGCCCAGCCCCCCTTCTGTTCTGGGGGTGGGGTGATGGCAGTGCCAGCAGTGGGATATTGGCCCATTCTAGGGGGGAGGGGAGAAGCTCCAGCCCTCTCCCCCACGAGCAGTGGGTCAGTCTGCCCGGACCCTTCCCCCGCGTAATGCTGGACCCCATTGGAGCTCCCCCAGGAATGGGGCGGGGACCCTGCTGCTGCCCCCTGTGCCTGGGCAGGTGAAGAGCCGTGGGGTGCTTTGGGGGGGTATGGGGGTGCTGGATAATGAATTGCTGGCCTGGGGGGGTCTCCACTTTCACCAGTGAGGATGCTGGGGAGGGGGGGGTCTGCTCCTTGCGGCAGCTGTGAGAGCCCTGCAGGGATCAGAGTCCCCCCGTCTGTGCATGGGGCGTGCTGGGACTGCCCCACATACAGGGGGGAACCCGCCTGGGTGTGACACGCTGGGGACCCCCTGGCTTGGGGCTGCAGGAGAGAAGTGGGTGCTGGTCCCCTGGGGGGGGGGGGTTGGCCCTGGACCAGGGCTAAGGGCGGGGGGGAGGGATGAGTGACTCTTGGCTGGGTAACCGGGGAACGGACCCGCAGCGCGGCTGCGTGTGCCCGGCTTTCCCCCGGGGGCTGAGAGCCCTGCACGCGAAACCAATAACAGGCCGCGTGTGGCCCAGTGCTGCGCCCCCGGGGCTGGACCCTGGCAGGGACATAGGACCCAGCTCTCCCCAGCACCCCCTGTGCTGTGCATGGTGGTTGTGAAGTGCTCCCCCCTTAACAGCCTTTGGTGAGGGACCCTGGCAAAGGCTCTCTGGAAATCGAAGTCCACTCTGTCCACTGGATCCCCCTTGGCCACCCCCTCGAAGAATCCTAGTAGACTGGGGAGGCGCAATTCCCCTTTACAAAAGCCACGTTGACTCTTCCCCAACAAATCATGTTCATCTACATGTCTGACAATTCTCGTCCTTACCATAGTTTCAACTAGGGCTGTCGATTAATCGCAGTTAACTCACGCGATTAACTCAAAAAAATTAACTGATTAAAAAATTAAGTGATTAATCGCCCTGTTAAACAATAGAATACTAATTGAAATGTATTAACAATTGACAAAGCTGCCAAACAAATATTTTTGAATATTTTTCTATATTTTCAAATGTATTGATTTCAATTACAACACAGAATATAAAGTGTACAGTGCTCACTTTATATTATTTTTGATGACAAATATTTGCACTATAAAATGATAAAAGAAATAATATTTTTCAATTCACCTTATACAAGTACAGGAACTCCTCACGTAACGTTGTCATTCTGTTCCTGAAAAATGCAACTTTAAATGAAACAATGTTAAATCCAATTTCCCCATAAGAATTAATGTAAATGGGGGGGGGGAGGTTCCAGGGAAATGTTTTTCACCAGACAAAAGACTATAATATCTACACATACACCTACACACAGTATAAGTCTTAAACAAACAATGTAATCCTGTACACACTGATTGTGCAGCTTGGTTGAGGTGGAGGGGTCAGAGGCTGGGATATTTCCCAGGGAATGACTTACAAGTGCTAAAATGCCTTACTAGCTTTGGGCTGAATCCTCGAGGGTTAACACGTTGCTGTTAATGTAGCCTCTCGCACTCTACAGCAGGGAGACAGCATAGCAGACAGAGACAGACACACACCTTGTGTGGGGGAGAGAGAGAGAGAGAGGGCATTGCCCCTTTAAGTTCACTGATCACACTCTTAAGTACATTGTCTTTTTAAGTGGATCAGGAAGTTGAGACAGCAGTTGCTGTCCCAAGAGCTCTCTGGCTCTCTCCCTCCCTCTCCCCACCCTGCTCTATATGGAGAAGGGGTGCAGGGGGGAGGGGCACACCCTGACAACCCCCCCTTCACCTCCCCGCACAGCAATCAGGCGGCTCCCGGGAGCAGCTCCAAGGCAGAGGGCAGGAGCAGCACATGGCAGTGGGGGGCGGGACTCCTGAGCTGCGGCCGTTGATAGCCTGCTGGGCAGCTGCTGCGCAGGGAACTTAGGGGAGCTGATGGGGGGCTGCCGGTCCACCCTGGTTCCAAGCCCCCACCAGCTAGCTGCAACGGGCTGCTCTTCCCGCAAGCAGTGGACAAAGCTGCCAAACGATGTTAGAAGGGAGCATTGCACAACTTTAAACGAGCATGTTCCCTAATTGATCAGCAACGTGACCGGGACGACTTTAAGTGTGGAGTTCCTGTATTGCAGTGCAATCTCTAGCAGGAAAGCTGAACTTACAAATGTAGATTTTTTTGTTACATAACTTCACTCAAACACAAAACAGTGTAAAACTTTAGAACCTGCAAGTTCACTCAGTCCTACGTCTTGTTCAGCCAATCGCTAAGACAAACCAGTTGGTTTACATTTACAGGAGATAATGCTGCCTGCTTCTTATTTATCACATAACCTGATAGTGAGAACAGACGTGGAACTTTTGTAACTGGTGTCGTAAGGTATTCACATGCCAGATACGCTAAACATTCGTAAGCCTCTTCTTGCTTTGCCACCGTTCCAGAGGACATGCCTGCATGCTGCTGATGACTGGCTGAAGTAGGACAAAGTGGATTTCTAGACGCTAAAGTTTGACATTGTTTTATTTTGGAATGCAGTTATATTTTTGTACAAAATTTGACATTTACAAGTTCTATTTTCATGATAACAAGAGTGCACTAAATGTCCCAGCGTTCCCGGGGCGATGCTCTGGCACTGCTCCCTACAGAGTCAGTCAGGACTCCGGGGCGAAGCTTCCTCTCTGTGAACAGCCTGTCTCCAAGGCTAGGAGCTTCACAGGTTCCCTCTTCCACCTTCCTGGGTCTGACCTCCGAGCATTCAGCACCTTCTGCCCCTCCGTGTGCTTCCCCCAGCGAGCCCGCCCGGGCGGGGTCCTGAGGGAGCCCGTGGGTCTGCACCCCAACTCCAGTCAGACGTGACTCTCAGCCAGCCAGTAAAACAGAGGTTTGTTAGACGACAGGAAAATAATCTAGGTAGAGCGAACGCGACCCCTCCGCTGGGTCCATTTTGGGGGCCAAAGAGCCAGGCAGAGCTTGCCTGCAGCTCTTCGCCAGCCCCCAGCCAGATCCAGACTGAAACTCCCTCCCCAGCCCCCACTTCTCTTTTCCTTTGTCTCCCCCCTCCCTGGGGCCAGGTCAAGTAACCTCTCTATCTTCACCTTCCAGCTAACTGACACCTTGAGAGGGGGGAAGGGCCCAGGAGACAGGGTGAAGGCTACTTACTTCCCACTGGTCCTTTGTTCTGCACCAACTCCACACCCTTATCCCTCCACATAGACACTCATGAAATGCACAGGGGAAACTGAGGCACCCACACAGTATTCCCACTCCGTCACCCTAAAGTACTTGTATTAGGTGAATTGAAATATACTATTTCTATTATTTTTTTACAGTGCAAATATTTGTATTAAAAATAAATATAAAGTAAGCACTGTACATTGTATTCTGTGTTGTAATTGAAATCAATATATTTGAAAATGTAGAAAATATCCAAAAATATGTAATACATTTCAACTGGAAAAACAATTCTATTGTTTAAATAGATGAGATTCTCTTGTTGTGTAACAGTGTGATTAATCGCGATTCATTTTTGTAATCTCTTGAGAGCCCCGTTTCAACTAGTTAGCCCAGTACTGAAGTCAGGCTTACTGGCCTGTAATTACTGGGGTCTCCTCTGGAGCCTTTTAAAAAACTTGGCATTCCAATAGCGCTCCTCCAGTCGTCTGGTACAGAGGCTGATTCACGCGATAGGTTACAAACCACAATGAACAATTCTGCAATTTCACAGCAGATCTCTTGGGTGATACCATCTGGTCCTGGTGACTTATTGCTGTTTATCACTTTGTTCCAAAATCTCCTCTACTGACACCCCAGTCTGAGCCAGGAAGACCAAAGCGAAGCATTCACTGAGTTCTCAATGGCCTTATTGTCCTTGAGGGTTCCTTTAGCATCTCCGTCCTCCAGTGGCTTGTCAGGCGTCCGGCTTCTGAAGTACTTCACATTTTCTTGAGTCTTTTGCTAGTTGCTCTTCAAATTCTTTGTTGGCCTGTAAAACTATGAGATGTCTGGAGCACAGCTAGACAGTCCTGCTTAGCACAGGACCCAGTGACAGCCTTCTGGGAGCCGCCAGCCCCAGCCAAGTGGTGTCTAATCTTGCCTCCCTCTGTGTTCACATCCCCAGGCCCGTCCCAGACCCTCTGCCCTTTGTCCTGCTGTTCCCACCGGTCTGGCTTCCTGCAAGGGAGGGGGGCCCTCCATGGTCGGTATCTGCAAGGCACCAAATGTCCCAGTGTTTGGATTGGACAGTCTTCATGGGCCCTCCGTTGACCTGGGCCCCCCAACCAGAGACAGCCAGGTGG
This sequence comes from Sternotherus odoratus, assembly GCA_032164245.1. Taxonomy (NCBI): domain Eukaryota; kingdom Metazoa; phylum Chordata; order Testudines; family Kinosternidae; genus Sternotherus; species Sternotherus odoratus. Next base: position 107,054,289 of record JAVMKO010000005.1, read on the forward strand.
CATTCCCACCTTTGTGGTAGCCAGCCCGGCAGCGCGAGACAAAACGGCCTTTTCCCACCACCTAGTTAGGGGAAACTGAGGCACACCCAGTTCCCATACAAAATACAATTTCCACTCCATCTCCACAAGCAAAGGGCGCACTTCATGTAATAGACCAGGAAATGATGCAACTGAAGCACTAAGCAGAAATCTGGACTTTTTATAGCACCCGGCTCCTTTTCTTTATTTGATAGTTGTTGAAAGTAAAAAACCCAAAACCGAACCCCAAGCACTTGCATAATTGGTCCCCACTTGTCTGCCTGCAGGTGAGGTACCCAATGGGACTGGTTCTCCGCCCTGAGAGAATCCCCCAGGAGATCTCCCCTAAGGGGTCTCTGTCTGCACCCCGGGCCCCTCCCCGCTGCCGACCCCCCCCCCCGGACCTTTTCATTGTGACGGGGCGGGGCTGGAAGGGGGGCGGTCCGGCTCTGGGGGCGGGACCAGGACCTGGGAGGGGGCGGAGTCGGGCGGGGCTCTGGACTGGAGACTGGGGGCGTGACCAGGACATGGGGGCGGGGTCTGTCTGGGCTCTGGGGGCGGGACCGGGACCTGGGAGGGGGCGGAGTCGGGCGGGGCTCTGGACTGGAGACTGGGGGCGTGGCCAGGACCTGGGGGCGGGGTCTGTCGGGGCTCTGGGGGCGGGACCAGGACCTGGGAGGGGGCGGAGTCGGGGTGGGCTCCGGACTGGAGACTGGGGGCGTGGCCAGGACCTGGGGGCGGGGTCTGTCTGGGCTCTGGGGGCGGGACCGGCCGCTGGGATCTGACCGGAGCCTTGAGGCCGTAGCCATGGGCGGGGCCTCTTGCTAAGACCCGCCCCCGCCCTCCCGATTGGCTGTGGCGGGCAATGGGCGTGTCCGAGGAGTCACGTGCCGAGGAAGCGGCGCTGCCCGGGCCGGCTCTGCCCCCCGGAAGCGGACGGTGCGGGGCCCGCCGGGGGCTCCGGCCCGGTGAGAGACCCGCCCCCCCCGGCCCCCCCCCCGCGTCCGGCCGGGTCGGGGGTGGGGGGCACCGGCCGCGCTGGGGGGGCGGTGGGTCGGGGGTGGGGGGCACCGGCCGCGCTGGGGGGGCGGTGGGGCGGGGGTGGGGGGCACCGGCCGCGCTGGGGGGGCGGTGGGGCGGGGGCACCGGCCGCGCTGGGGGGGCGGTGGGGCGGGGGCACCGGCCGCGCTGGGGGGGCGGTGGGTCGGGGGTGGGGGGCACCGGCCGCGCTGGGGGGGCGGTGGGGCGGGGGCACCGGCCGCGCTGGGGGGGCGGTGGGGCGGGGGTGGGGGGCACCGGCCGCGCTGGGGGGGCGGTGGGGCGGGGGCACCGGCCGCGCTGGGGGGGCGGTGGGGCGGGGGTGGGGGGCACCGGCCGCGCTGGGGGGGCGGTGGGGCGGGGGTGGGGGGCACCGGCCGCGCTGGGGGGGCGGTGGGGCGGGGGTGGGGGGCACCGGCCGTGCTCTGGCACGTTGGGTGCTGCCGGGCTCATCCCCAGCCCTGAGTGCCCCCTCGACCCAGCCCCCTCACGGGTCTGACTCCTGTGTGCAGCATGCAGGTGATGGAGCGCGAGGCCGGGGGGCAGGGAGTGGAGGGGGGCCCTGCCCTGCCCGAGGCCCAGATGGAGTCACCTGCCCCCCCCAAGTCCCCGGCCTTCGACCTCTTCAGCCTGGTCCTGGCCTCCAAGCGGCTGGAGATGTACCTGGAGCCCCTGCGGGACGCCTGGGAGGGGATCCGCTTCCTGCTCAGGTAAAGGTGCTGTTCCCGGGGTGTGGGGGAGGGGGAGGGGAGGAACGTCCGTCTGGCTCCAGCTCGGGTCCCAGCCACTCACCTGGGCTCTGCCCTACAGGTGGGAGATGCCGCTGTGCTCGCTGCTCACCTGCCTGGCCCTCAACTTCCTGCTGCTCACCCTGACTGAAGGTGAGGGGACCCGGGGGTGGGTGTCGGGGGGATGTGATGGCAGGTGGGCGGGGGATGGGGGGCTGAGCAGGCGGGATGGGGAGGTGATGATAGATGGCTGGGTGGGGGGATGGTGACATGGTGGTGGGCGGGTGGGGGATGGGGAGGATGGCAGGTGGGCGGGGGATGGGGGGCTGAGCAGGCGGGTGGGACAGGGGAAGCTAATCCTGAGCTGGAACCTGACCCCCAGTCAGGGAATGTGGAACAGAGTGGGGGGAGGCGCCGGCAGGGGGGAGCCTGGGGAGATGTTGTTTGAGGCGGTCGGTGGAGGAGGGGAGAGAAGGAAGTCTGGGGACTAGGCGGGAGCCCTGAACGTGGGTCTCCTCTCCCGGCCCCTAGAAGGGCCTGACTGAGGGGTCCTGTTTGTACTGAGAAGCTCTGAGTTGGATGGTTCCTGTCATCTCAATAAACCTTCTAATCCACTGGCTGAGAGCCCCTGTGAATCCCAGGAAGTGGGGTGCAGGGACCGGACTCCCCACACTCCGTGACAGCGGGTCGGGGGGCTTGGTGGCTGGGCGCGGCCTTAGTGAGGAGCTATGAACGCGGGGGCTGGGACCGGGTCATGCCCAGGGGCAGGGCCGGGGGTTTCACTGGTTCGGCTTTGGCCCAGGTGGCCTGATGTGGCCTGGCTCTTCCAGCTGCCTGGTTCTCGCTCTGCGCCCTGCTGGTGCTGCTGCCTGCCCTGCTGGGCTACCTGCGGGAGGCGAGCCGGGCCCACCGGCCGGCGCCGGAGCTGCTGCGCCAGAGGCACCACAGCGTGCGGCGCGAGGACCTGCAGCAGGTGCGGCTGGAACGGCACGAAGCCGTCGCTGAGGTGAAGAGATTGTAAGTGGTGGGACCCTATGGGGCATGGGGGGGTGGCACTCTCGGGGGGGGGGGGTTCCAGAGAGGATGGTTCTAGACTGTTCTCAGTGGTAGCAGATGACAGAACAAGGAGTAATGGTCTCAAGTTGCAGTGGGGAAGGTTTAGGTTGAATATTAGGAAACACTATTTCCCTAGGAGGGTGGTGAAGCACTGGAATGGGTTCCCTAGGGAGGGGGTGGAATCTCCTTCCTTAGAGGTTTTTAAGGTCAGGCTTGACAAAGCCCTGGCTGGGATGATTTAGTTTAGGTCCTGCTTTGAGCAGGGGGTTGGACTAGAACAGGGGTTCTCAAACGGGGGGTCGCTGACCGCTTCCCGAGGGGTCGTGAGCTGATTTTTCCGCTGAAAAGCCGCCGCCGTGATTGCGATCGCTTCCGCTTTCGGCGGCTTTTCGGCGGCCATGCCGAGCTATTTCGGGAGTGCTCGGCATGTCCGCCGAAAATAGCCGCCGAATGCGGAAGTAATTCATTCTTTTCGGCGGACATACAAGGGGTTGCGCCGCCGTGCTGCTCAGGAGAAGAGGGGTCGCCGTAAAGGTAAGTTTGAGACCCGCTGGACTAGAACCGCCTGAGGTCCCTTCAATCCTGAGAGTCTCTGAGTCGATAAGAATCCGAGAGGTAGCCATGTTAGTCTGGAATAGCAGAAGTGACAAAGAGTCCTGTGGCACCTTAAAGACGAACTAAAGTATTGGAAGATGAGCTTTCGTGGGCTAATACCCACTTGGTCGGATGCAAGCATCAAAACACTAACCCAGGTACCTATCCTTGTAACAAAGCCCGATGCCAACTCTGTCCACATATCCATTCAACTGACACCATCATAGGACCTAATCACATCAGCCACGCCATCAGAGGCTCATTCACCTGCACATCGACCAATGTGATATATGCCATCATGTGCCAGCAATGCCCCTCTGCCATGTACATTGGCCAAACCGGCCAGTCTCTACGCAAAAGAATAAATGGACACAAATCTGACATCAGGAATCATAACATTCAAAAACCAGTAGGAGAACACTTCAATCTTCCTGGCCATTCCATTAAAGATTTGATGGTTTCAGTTTTGAAACAGAAAAACTTCCAAAACAGACTCCAAGGAGAAACTGAGGAACTGGAATTAATTTTCAAATTGGACACTATTAACCAGGGGCTTAACAGAACTTCAGATTGGTTCTCTCATTACAGTAATTAATTGCATTTCCTGAGTTACTGACAACAGATCTCCATTTCAAAAGGTGTATTTTTCTCCTAGTGATAATGGACCATCTACATTTAACAGCCCCCTTGGAATTGGTATGCTAATGTGCAGTTTATATTTTCTTTTCTTTTTCTTTGTGTGTATAAATGCATCTATCTTCTGTTCCATTCTATGCGTCCGATGAAGTGGGCTATAGTCCACGAAAGTTTATGCTGAAATAAACTAGTTAGTCTCGAAGGTGCTACAAGTATTCCTCGCTTTCTTTACGGATACAGACTAACACGGCTGCTATTCTTGAACCTGTCAATACTTTAGTTCGTCTTTAAGGTGCCACCGGACTCTTTGGTGCTGTTCCATTACTGTCCACTTGGGGGCGGGCTCCCCGCTAGACAGGCCCTGGGGCGGCTGGACCCTGCTCGGGGCCCCTGGCTAGGAGCAGTGGGGTCGCCCCAGGGCTGCCTCTGTTGTGCCCCCGGCCTGGGCCTTCCTGGCTGGGTCGGGCTGAGCCCGGCGAAGTGCCCCTGTGTTGCTGGAACAGGCAGGTCCTGGGGGCCGTTGGTGGCTGTGATCCCCGCTGGGGAGTCTGGGGACATGCCCCGGGTGAGCCCCCCTGACGGTCCCGTTTCTTCCTCAGCCTGATCCACCTGGAGGGCGCGCTGAGCTGGCTGTGCTGCGCCTGTGAGGGGGCGTACCGCGTGCTGCACTGGGAGACCCCCGCCCTGTCGTCCCAGTGAGTCTTCGGGGACCCCCGGAGCGGTCGCAGCCCCAGCCAGCGAGCCGGGCCCCGGTGCCCAGTGTGCCTGCGCAGGGGGGCGCTGTTCCGCTCGGCCGTGGGACGGATGGGGGGGTGGGGGGCGCCCTGTGGGTTCATGCCCTGGGGACACGGGGCAGGTGCCGGGGGGCTGCGTGGCACAGGGGGTGCAGGATGGGGGGTGGGGGGCGCCCTGCGGGTTCATGCCCTGGGGACACGGGGCAGGTGCCGGGGGGCTGCGTGGCACAGGGGGTGCAGGATGGGGGGTGGGGGGCGCCCTGCGGGTTCATGCCCTGGGGACACGGGGCAGGTGCCGGGGGGCTGCGTGGCACAGGGGGTGCAGGATGGGGGGTGGGGGGCGCCCTGCGGGTTCATGCCCTGGGGACACGGGGCAGGTGCCGGGGGGCTGCGTGGCACAGGGGGTGCAGGATGGGGGGTGGGGGGCGCCCTGCGGGTTCATGCCCTCGGGACACGGGGCAGGTGCCGGGGGGCTGCGTGGCACAGGGGGTGCAGGCTGGGGGGCTGGGCGGCTGGCCCAGGTGTTCCCGCTATTCTGAGCCCTGCATCCTCCTTGCCCAGGTTCTATGGGGCGCTGCTGGGCTCCCTCTGCATCCTGTACCTGCTGCCCCTCTGCTGGGTCCTCACCCTGCTCAACAGCGCCCTCTTCCTGGGCAACGGGGAGTTCTACCGCGGTAAGACACCCCCCCCCCCCCAGGGTGCCCCAGGGCTCGGACTGGCTGGAGCCCCCCAAGCGCCCCCCTCCCGGGTCTGACTCTCCCCCCTGCTGCCAGCCGCCCACTGCCCCTCTGCTCGGGGGTCCCATGTGCCTCTGCCAGGTTCCCGCTGCCCCTCTGCTCGGGGGTCCCATGTGCCCTCTGCCAGGTTCCTGCTGCCCCTCTGCTCGGGGGTCCCGTGTGCCCTCTGCCAGGTTCCCGCTGCCCCTCTGCTCGGGGGTCCCATGTGCCCTCTGCCAGGTTCCCACTGCCCCTCTGCTCGGGGGTCCCGTGTGCCCTCTGCCAGGTTCCTGCTGCCCCTGTGGTCCGAGGAGCCTGGCTCTGGCAGTACCTGCTGTTTGGGCTCCGAGCGCCAGCACCTGAGTCGCCGTCCTGGCCCCTCTGCCGAGCCAGGGACTCGCTTGGCCCCTCACCCCCGGGCTGCCCCGCTACCGACCAGATCCGCGGCCAGAGACCGAGCCGCTCCCCAGGTCCCTGAGTCGGGGGCTCTGCTGTCCCTGCCAGCCCTGCTGTGTGCTGGGAACGCGGCTGCCCCACGGCACCATGGGAACTGCTGCTAGGGCCTGGGTCATGGTTGGGCCTGGCCTGCGAGGGGGACCCACCCCTGGGGGAGGCTGCCGTGCTCCAGGTGTGTCCCCCCCCAACACCCCCTCTCCCCCCAGTGCTGCTGGAGCTCAGGGCTGCGGTGGAGCAGCGCCTCGGCCCCCAGCCCATCACCAGAGCCCTGGAGCCGACTGAGCCCGACGCGGGAGGAGAGGGGGGCAGCGCCCTGGTGGATCGGACCCCCACGCCCACCAGCACCGAGGTGAGCCGGCCACGCGTGCTTCCCGGCCCCCGGCCGGAGCCTGGTCCCTGCCCTGCCCGCGGCCCTGGCTTCCCTGCCCTGCCCGTGGCCCTGGCTTCCCTGCCCTGCCCCCGGCCGGAGCCTGGTCCCTGCCCTGCCCCCGGCCGGAGCCTGGTCCCTGCCCTTGTTGTACAGAAAACTACACAGGATCTTTTCAGGGGATAAGACAAGAATGTCACATTTATTATAATACAATAATCAATAGCTAATATTTAATACCTATGTGTACACAACACACACACACACACACAACCCAGATGTTCTGCAGCTGCTCTATAGTTACCCGTCCTGAACGTAGCTTGAGTCCGTGGCTTGGGTTCGTAGCTTGTGTCGGCTAACTGGCCAAGAGAGCCGGGCACAAGGAGGGGTTGGGTCTCTGTCGGGCGCGCACCGATACCCCTTGTTGTTGGCAGCAGAACGTTACCCAAAGTCTGCTAGCTCACCCAGCCTTTTTATAGGGTTTCGGTTTGAATTCAGCATCTGTAGGTCTTGCTGTGTCATGCTGCCTCTGGGATCTGTTGATTGATTATTGGTCAATTGCAGACATGACTTTCAGCCTCCGACCTGGCTTTGATGCTTCTTCAATTTGGACTTTTGTTCTTTTTCTTTAAGGTCGACTCCTTCTGCTTTGTTCTCCAGTGGTTGGTGTTCACACTTTTTCATCAGGATGGGCTGGAGGTTGATTCCATCATCCATACATACCTCATTCACACATCGAAACTAATTAGGTTACATCAGGGTTTCATAGACAAAGTGGAGTGAGCATTTTAAAATGGAGTTTAAGACAGGAGTGAAAACAATGGAGTCTGAGTTACAATACGGAAACAAACACACTATGAAACATGAACAATTTACAAACTATTTCATTTCTCAGTTCTACACCCTGCCCGCGGCCCTGGCTTCCCTGCCCACAGCCGGAGCCTGGTCCCTCCCCTGCCCGCGGCCCTGGCTTCCCTGCCCTGCCCTGGCTCCCCGGCGCTGCTGGGGCGGGCAGGGCCGTCGTGACCGGGGCGTGTATCCTGGCAGGACCTCACGCCCGGCAGCGTGGAGGAGGCGGAGGAGGCAGAGCCCGACGAGGAGTTTAAAGACGCTATCGAGGTTCGTACCAGGCGGGGCTGGGGGGCGTTTTGTCGAGCTGGGTACCCCCTTGGGCGGCCACCGGGGGCACTGGTGAGTGAGACAGACAATCCCCCTTCCCCCTTAGGGTGAGGGGTGGGGGGGTCCTGCCCCTGCCCTGGCGTGTGCTGCCCGTGTACCAGGCGGCCAGGGCCTAATGCTGCTGCCTCGGGGAGCCGGGGGGGCCCTGCTGCCGTCTGTCCCATTGCGACGCGGCGGGAGGGGACAACCCAGGCGCTGGGCTGGGCGAGTACCGGGGGGGCTGGCGCAGTGCCGGGGATGGGGGGGCAGGTGCCCTGGGCAGAGCTGGGCCCTTGTGTCCCTGGAGCAGGCCCAGGCCGAGCGCTCCCCCCCCCCCCGGTTCCTGCCCCGTGGCCCCGCCGGGTCCCCAAGGAGCAGCCCCCCGGCTGAGCTGGGCTCTCCGGCAGGAGGACGACGACGTCTCCCAGTGCTCCGGCGACTTCGAGGGCGGCCTCCCGGACAGCGGGGCCCTGAGCAGGAACGAGGTGATCCGCAGCCGGGTCTCCCGGCTGACCGAGCGCCTGCGCAAGCGCTACCCCAGCAACAACTTCGGTAGGGGGCATGGGGGGGGGGGGCTGAATACCAGCTGGGGGGATACAGGGGGACTGGGCTCCTTAGTGTCCGTTTGGGGGGGCGGGGAGGGGGCGGGTGCTGACCCTCAGCTGGGCGGAGCGCGGGGGGTCCCGGGCCACTGAAGCCAGCCTGGGGGGCAGCCCCTCCCCTGCCCGTGTCTGTCAGGTGCTGGGCTGGGGGGGGCAGCTGGGGACAGGCTGTGGGCAGTGGGGGTAATGGGCTGCCAGGGGATGCTTGGCTGGGGCAGGGCCCCGCTCCCCCGGCGGCAGTGATGGGCATGTGGCCGTGGGCACTCAGGACGTGGGCGGCTGCTGCTCACAGAGCCGGGGCATCCCCGGAGCGCCAGGCAGCCCGCGCAGGCAGCAGGGAAGCTGGTCTCATGAGCCAGGCTGGGCTCCCCCGTCCCTGGCACTGCCCAGCCTGACCCTCGCTCCATCCCCTCTAGGCAGCTGCACCGGCTGCGCGGCCAACTTCTCCGTGCTCAAGAAGAGGGTGAGTCCCGCCTGCTCCCCAGCAGCCCCCGCACCCTGCCCGGCCCTGGGCCTGGCCAGGGGGAGACATTCACCCCCTGCGACCTAGGCCACGGTGTAGACGTCAGTCGTTGGGGGTGGGCTGCCCTCCGCGCTGGACTGTGGGTCTGTGCGGCCACCCCGGCTCTGCCCCCTTTCTAGTGCACACGTCCCCCTCCCCCCAGGACTCCCCTGCAGCCCCCCCCCCCCCGCCAGACCGCAGGGCGCTTGCACCTGCCCAGGTAGGGGAGCGTCTCTGCCGGGGACAGTGGTCAGCCTGCTCCCCCCCCCCCCCCCGCGCAGCTCGTCCCCGGGGTGGGTGTCCAAGCCTGGCGAGCTCCGTAGCCCTGGTGCCCTCAGCAGGTCCGTGGGTCACAGCCCCCCGGGCCGGTCTCCAGCGAGCCCTGCCCCACACTGACCTGCGCCTCTCTCCCCAGCGGAGCTGCAGTAACTGTGGAAACAGCTTCTGCTCCCGCTGCTGCTCCTACAAAGTCCCCAAATCCTCCATGGGGGCCACAGGTGAGTGGCTGACAGTGGGGGGGCCTCTGCTCCCGGCCTCTCCCCCTTCACTGCCTGCCCCCAGCCAGCCCCAGACTCACTCTCCAGCCCCTCCTCTGCTTTTCCTTTGTCTCTGGGGCAGAAGGTGTCATCTCCCCCTCCCCCACCTGGGCTCAGGTTACAGCCTCGGGTATCGCCCAGAAAGGGGAGTCGCCCCTCCCCACCCAATATTCAGAGGAACCATCAAGAACATTCCCACCCCTCACAGAGGCGATGATTGGGGGAGGGGGGTTCCGGGGGGGTGTGTGTGTAAATGGGGTGGGTCGCTGGGGGGTGGGTTTCTGGGGAGGTAGATGGGGGGGATGATGGGGGTTTCTTGGGGGTAGATGTGGGGGTGATGGGGCCGGTCACTGGGGGTGTCATGGGGGGGGGTTCCGGGAGGGAAGATCTGGGGCAATGCGGGTGGTGATGGGGGGTGAAGATGGGGGGGCCCATGGGGTGGATCTCTGACGGCTCCTCTCCTCCCAGCCCCGGATGCCCAGCGGGAGACGGTGTTCGTCTGCGCGTCCTGTAACCAGGCTCTCGTCAAGTGAGCGGAGCCCCCCTGGGGGCGTCTCGTCGCTGGGACCTGCCGGCTCTGGCGCTGCCCTGGGCCCCACAGCTCGTCCCCAGAGCTTTGCTGGGGGTCCTGGCCGGCAGGGGGCTGGCGGGGAGATGTTAACCCCTTGCTGACTGGGACCTCGGCAGGTCAGGGTTTGCAAAACCACCTGGGTATCCGTATGCACCGTGCCCTGCGCTAGCTACGTCCCCCTCCGCCTGCCCCCAGCTCTGAGCAGACCCCTCCCAGGCCCAGGGGAGCGGGCAGGGCCCTGGAGCCCGGCTGGGCTGGGCTGGGCCATGGGGCGAGGGCAGGGGGCGCAGAGGGCTTGGCGCGGGGCGGCTCTCAGCTCAGGCTGTGCCTGCTGGGGTGCTGGCTCTTCCCCGATGGCCGGGTGCTGGTTCCACTGTACACCCCCCCCCCCCGATGCCCTGCCCCCCATAACCCAGGCAAAGGACCCACCCCCCACGGCTGGGGGGGGCGGCTCCTCTCTCAGCACGGGGGGTCTCTGCTGCTGAGTGGGGGCTGGCGCCAAGGCAGGGGCAGGGTGAGTCTGGGCCCGGCAGCCCCTGAAGACCTGAGTGTTACTGGATGTATCCTGTGTCCCCCTGGCTGCACCCTGCCTGCTGGGGTAGTGGGTGCCCGCTGTTCTGTGGGGGGAGGGAGGGTCCTGGCTCTACCCATCAGCCCCTGCAGTCTCACCTTAGCCAGGGTTAAGAAGGGGTGGGGGCTGCTCTGGGGAGACCTCCCCCTGCTTTGGGAGAAAGGGGAACGCTGCCCGGCTGGCAGCCCTGGGCCGAGACCAGCTCCAATGCCAGGCAAGGCTGGAGTGGGATGAGACCTGCCTGGGGGGCAGAGGGGCTAGGCCGGGGGGTTCCCCCTCTCAGAGCTCTTGGGAGCGTGGGGGTGGGGGGAACGTGGCTCCTTCCAGAACCGCAGCTTTTTCCTCCGCTTCTCTGGCACGTGACTCACTTTCCCCGGCTGAAAAACCACCGCGGCCCGTTCCTATCTGTGCCCCCCCCTCGTCCTGCGCTGGGGAGGCTGCCACACACTGTGCTGAGAGTCCCAGGGACCCCCCCCTCCCCCAAATAAACATGACGCGTTTCTCTCCCTGGCCCTGCACGGCTGAGTGTCTCTCTGCCCCACGGGGGGCCGGCGGGGGGCCCGGGGCGGCTCCCGGGGTGTTTAGTCTCTCACAGAAGGTGAAAACTCCAGATTCTCTGCAGCCCCCAGGTCTGTGTTGGCCGGGGTCAGTGGATCGGCCCCTGGGGTATTGGGATCTGCAGGGGAGAGCCCCTGACTGACCCCCGCGCCCTGCACCGCAGCCCCCTGGGGTCCCACTGACCCCCAGGGGCGAGCGCCCCCTGCTGAGTTGAGCGGAGCGGCGGGTTTCAGGGTAGATCCGGCTGTTGGGCCTGGGGGGGTCTGGTCTGAAGTGGGGATCGTGCAGGAAGCTCTGGGACGGGCTCCTGCCCGAGGTGCCAGGGGGATTCCACCCCCGGCAGGGCCAGTGGGTCCCCTCCCCAGGGCATGGGGGCAGGCCAATGCCCATCCCCTGTGTGCCCTACCCCAGGCCTGTGAGCGGAGGGGTCCCTGCCAGCCCGTCTCCCTGCGAGGCACTCAGTCACAGCCTGGCAGGGCACAGCCAGCAGCCCCCACCCTGCAGGGCTGCCCCCCGGCTCCCCTGGCTGCCCCCTACCCAGCCCTGCACCCGGAGGCCCCAGGGGACTTTGGCTAGGGGCAGGGAAGGGCTGACCGCTCTGCGGCGAATGCCCTGCTCCTGTCCCGTGCCCCCCAGCACTGCTGCAGCTCCCTTGGGCGGGCAAGGCAGGGTCATACCCAGAGAGAGACCCCAGGAGTCCTGGCTCCCAGCCCTGTGCACCAACTGCAGCCCATCCCCCGTGTCTGGCCTGTGGCCAAGTCTTCCCCACTTTAATTGTGTCCCCCTGGGTCCCCCCGCACCCTCTTTCTCCGGCCCTGTCCGTGGGCCCCATGGGGGGAGGGGAGCTGGGGTGGGGGTCCGGGCAGGGAAGTGGCTCCTGGCCTGCAGCCCGCCTGGCACTTGGGCCTGTCACTCAACTGCGGGAGGCCGGCCCATGGCCGCAGCCGAGGGGCCTGCCCCAGAGCAGTGGGGGCTGCTGGTGCCACAGGACCCTCCCCAGGTACTGCCCAGCCCCCCACCTGGCACAGGGTTCTGGTACCCGCCTTGCCCTGCTGCCAACACCCCCCCCCCCCCGGCAAACCCCCCTTCTCACCCGCAGAGGAGCTGGGGGGACGGGCTCAGCGCTGGCCGGGTGGGGGAGGGGATAACGCACTCTCCTGCAGGCTGTGTTGGGGGGGGCCTGGCCGTGGGGGGGGATGTGCTCTCTGGCCGGGAGGGGGGCGGGGGGCCCTGGCCATGGGGGGGGATGTGCTCTCTGGCCGGGAGGGGGGCGGGGGGACTGGCCGTGGGGGGGGATGTGCTCTGTGGCCGGGAGGGGGGCGGGGGGGCCTGGCCGTGGGGGGGGATGTGCTCTCTGGCTGGGAGGGGGGATGTGCTCTCTGGCCAGGAGGGGGGCGGGGGGGGACTGGCCGTGGGGGGGGGATGTGCTCTCTGGCCGGGAAGGGGGCGGGGGGGGGACTGGCCGTGGGGGGGGGGATGTGCTCTGTGGCCGGGAGGGGGGAGGGGGAGGACACACCTGCTCCAGCGAGCCCTGCGCTGCTCCGACCCCATGGACCTGCGGGTTCCCCAGATAACAGCGGTTGGGTTCGGCTCACCCCTTCAGCCCCAAACCAGGGCTGTGGGGGAGGGAGCCAGGGGAGCCGTGTGCTCCAGATGAGGCTTGTAGGGCCGCATAGGGATCTGCTGTGGGGAACTCTCTGTTTTCCGAGGCATCTCTGCTGTGGCCCCCCCCTCCCCTGGTCTCTAGCCCGGCGCGACTCTCAGCCAGTGTAACACAGGAGGTTGATTGAGCCTTGAACCCAGCCCAGGAAACTCAGGGTCCTCAGGCCTGGCCTCCTCCAGCCCAGCACCTCCCAGTCTCCCTGCCTCCAGGGGGGCTCTGCCTGCCCCCCCTATCCAGTCCAGAGCCCCCCCCCCCCCAGATCCCCAGCCCCAGCCCCGCCTCTGTCCATTGTCTCCTCTCCAGATAAACAGGGTCACCTGGGCCCCCCTCTCCTCTCCTCTCCTCTGTCCTCTGTCTGGAACCGGCCGGTCCGGTCACCGGGGTCCCCGCAGCCCATTGTCCTCCAGAACTGGCTGCGACTCCTGGGCTGGGCCTCGGGGTCACCAGTCGCTGGGTCTCCATTCTCCAGGCCATGGGCTGGGGTCCCAGGTTCTCGCCTCGGTCTGTGTCCCAACAAACCCTCTCCCCTCCCCTGGTTAAACCCCGAACACCCAGGGAAACTGAGTCCCACCCCCCGGCTTGCAAACCATTGACAAAACCAAGACAATCCCCCCCCCCCCATAGGAAAACCAAGAAACTCCCCCACTTGGTCCCACTGGCAGCCAACTTCTCCAGCTCTCAGCCAGGAGGGAGCTGAGCAGACACCCAGGGACAAAGGAGGGTGAGGGGGTGGGGAAGAAGGATCAGCCAGAGAGGCCCGGAGCCTGGTCTGTGCTGCCCGGAATGGACTAGACTTCCCCTGGCTTTGAGAGCGCCGAGTCGCCGCGGGTCCGGGAGACGGGCCTCCGACCCTCCCCCCCCTGCTGACTGGGCAAGTCCCGGTGGCGGGGGGCCGGTAAAGGGCTGTTCCAGATGTGACGAAGTGGGAGTACTGTGTGTGTGTGCCTCGGTTTCCCCTATGCATTTCTTGGGCGTCTATGTGGAGGGAAAGGAATGTGTAGCTGATGCAAAGCAAAGCCAAGGTGAAGCTGTAACCTGACCCCAAGTGGGGGAGGGAGGTCAGCTGAACCTGTTGGAGAAAGGTCAGGTGATGCCTCCTAGCCCGGGAAAGGGCCAAAGGAGAGTAGGGAGGGGCTAGAGGGGGTTTGGGTCAGTCTGGTTTTTAGCTGGAGCCAGGCAGGAGAGGGGGGAGCAGCGATCTCGCTCTCTGGCCCCAAGATGGATCCAGCTGAGGGCTCACGCTCGCTGTATGGTCTGTGTTAGACCAGATAGAAGTTATTGAATAAACCTGTTTTACTGGCTGGCTGAGAGTCACGTTTGACTGTGGATTTGGGGTGCAGAACCCATGGGCTCCCCCAGGACCCCGCCCAGGCGGGCTTGCTGGGGGAAGCACACGGAGGGGCAGAAGGTGCTGAATGCTCCGAGGTCAGACGCAGGAAGGTGGAAGTGGGGACCCCTGAAGCTCCTGGCCTGGGAAACAGGCTGTGTACGGAGAAGGGGCCCTTCCCCCGGAGTCCGGTCTGGCTTCCTAGGGAGCGGTTCCAGAGCATCGCCCGGGCGCTCCGGGACACCAGAGAGGAAGGGGATCACTTGTTCCCCTGTGGCCGGGCCAAGCAGCACTGGGCGTCACGTGCAGCAAGGATGGTTCAGGTTGGACCTTAGAGGCACGTCCTGTCAGGGTGGTTCAGCACTGGAGGAAATCGCCCGGGGGGGGGGTTGTGGAGTCTCCATCCCGGGGCGGGGGGGGGGGGGTTGTGGAGTCTCCGTCCCCAGAGGTGTTCAGAGCTGTTAGAGACACACTGGCCAGGGCTGGCTGCCGCGGTGCAGGGGGCTGGTTTAGCCGCCCTCTCCTGGTCCCTTCCAGCCCGACGTGTGCGTGAGTCTCTGGAGGTCCAAGCTGAGGAAGGGGTGGGGTGCCAGGCCCACCCTGGAGGAAGAGGGAAATCCTGGGGTGTGGCCCACTGAAGGGGCCCAGCTCTGCTCCTGTGGGTCTGGGACCCAGGCCCTGAGAGGATCCCATGTGAAGAGCCGGTTTCTCAATGGTTTCATGGGCTGTCCCTCCCCCGCTGGAGAAGGGGGCTGAGCAGCTGGGGAGGGAAATTGGAGTTTCCTTGTGTCACGTGACTGAAATAATTTGGGACCCTATAGATCACTGGGGTACCAAATATTATGTAAAGGGGGCAGATAAGGTTCTGCGACCAGACTATGGTCCGCTGATTACGAGTAGTCTATCGGTATGTGTGTATCTTTTTTGTAGCTAAAGTTATGGATCTTGGCTATATGGTGCCTGTATTTCAAACTTAGGCTTGGCTTCTGGGGGCAATCCCAGACAAGCTGTTGTTAACTTGGCTGGCCTGGCTGATGGGCCGTTAAGGACCATCAGCTACACAATGAACTTTGTAGACGCCCGTCCACACCCGAGCTTCTCCAGGAATGTGGCCTTGCGGGTCAGGAACTGAATCTTAAACTATGAACATTCATTTTGAAATTGCACTCTGCATAAGAAGAAAAGCTGGGGTTTTTTCCATGCTAAGGCAAACCAAACCAGCCAAATAGAAAAGACTTTGGTTTCGCCCCACTGGCTAACCACAAGTCACACAAGCAATTCCCTTAGACACTCCAGCTTCCCAGTATCACCACCAGCAGCCACCTGTCCTGGGGATCAATGGTTATGAAAACCAATCCCCCAAATAAAGAAAACGGTTCTCCCCAATTCCAAAGAATCAGGCCCCAGACCCAGGTCAATATACAAATCAGATCTTACCACAAATCACGCTGTAGCCAATCCTCTAGAATCTAAAATCTAAAGGTTTATTATACAAGGAAAAAGGTCTAGGTGAGGGTTAGGAAAGGTTAAAAGAAATCAATTACATGCAGTGATGGCAAATTTCTTGGTTCAGGCTTGCAGTTCTAAAATAGACTGTAGGTTCAGATAAAAGTCTCTGGAATTCACCCCCTGCAGATGCATCCATTGGCCAGAGCTTCCACGTGTAGCAAAATCCCATCCAGAGGTAGGTGCTAGGCTGAAGGCTGCAGATTGAAGACAAAAATGGAGGGAGTTTCTCCCAGGTTTTATAGACTTTCTCTTGTGAGTGAAGACCCCCCCCCCTTATGCAGAGTCCGGTTGCAAAATGGAGGTTCATAGTCACATGGTCCCATTACCAGACTCTCCAGGATTCAGTTTCTGACCAGGCCGGTCACATTCCTGGCGAATCTCGGGTGTGAACAAAGTTCATTGTGTAGTTGATGGTCCTTTAATGGGCCATCAGGCAGCTCAAGCCAAGCTGACGCCCAATACTCTGGAGTGTCCCCCCCCAGCAGAGCACAATATTTGGACAGACAGACAGTCCAGAGCCAATATTCATCACTTCAACTACAAAACTGATACACACAGACCAATGGCATATTCATAATCAGCAATCCATAACCTGGTCGTAGACACCCATTATGATCCCCTGTACATAAGATTTGGTGCCACTATAGGACCCTGGTTGCACCAATGATCTATAGGATCCCACATTATTTCAGTAACGTGACACCCCCGCTCTCTGCTCTCAGCCCCTCCTCCTGCCCTGGCAACAGAGAGATCATTTAAATCCATTGGAAGCGAGAGAAAGACAAAGGAAGGTCTAGGCCAGGGGTTGTCAAACTACTGAGAACCGCGACCCCTTTTTCCTCTCTCCCTCGGCGCGCTGGACCCTTGTATATCCGCCGAAAAGCCATCGAATAAATTAACTCCTCATTCGGCAGCTATTTTCTGCTTTTGGGAGCGCTCAGCATGTCCGCTGAAAATAGCCGCCGGATGCGGAAGTGATGGTGGCGGTGGCTTTTCAGTGGGGCAAGCAGCTCGTGACCCCCCCGGGAGGCAGAAGGAGATCCCCTGAGGGGTCGCGACCCACAGTTTGAGAACCCCTGGTCTAGGCCCTCTAGTGGGACAGGGGAGTTAATATGGAGAAAGAACACGTGTTTCACGCCCCTGTAGCTTCCACCTTCGTTGACTCAACACAATTAACATTAACAACCCGGGAGGAACAGAAGCCAAACCAGGGGCAGAGCAGGCTAAAGAATAGTTCAGTCTATTCAAGGTCATGCCAAAGCAACCTGATTTCCTTCGCTGACAGGCTCACTGTCCTGCGGGAAGGGGCAGGCGGTGGACGTGAGTTGGGCTTTTCACGCAGTCCCACGTGACATTCACAGAAGCAAAGTAGGGAAATGGGGACTGAATGAAATGATGATGAAGAACACCTGGTTGAAAGAGTCCCCGGGCGATGCGCTGAACTGCTCCCTACGAAGCCAGCCAGGACTCTGTCCCCAGGGCAAGAATCTCACCCGGCTTCCACCTTCCTGGGTCTGACCTCGGAGCATTCAGCACCTTCTGCCCCTCCATGCGCTTCCCCCAGCGAACCCGCCCGGGGAGCCCGTGGGTCTGCCCCCCAAATCCACAGTCAGACGTGACTCTCAGCCAGCCAGTAAAACAGAAGGTTTATTAGACATCCAGGACACAGTTTAAAACAGAACTTGTAGGTACAGAGAACAGGACCCCTCAGCTGGGTCCATCTTGGGGGGCCGTGAGCCAGACACCCCATCTGCACTTCACTCCATGTCCCCAGCCAGCCCCAGACTCACTCAGTCTCCAGCCACCCTCCCCTTTTCCTTTGTCTCTTTTCCTGGGCCAGGAGGTCACCTGACCCTTTTGTTCTCACCTTTAGCTAGCACCTTGCAGAGGGGGGAAGGGCCCAGGCCATCAGTTGCTAGGAGACAGAGTGTGACTCTTCTCTTTCATCACACACTCTCTGGCTCTCCCCCCACCTAGAGACTCAAGAAATGCACAGGGGAAACTGAGGCACCAACACACTATCCAGAGGAAACATTACGAACAGTCCCACTTCATCACAGACCACACTCAAAGAGTAATTATCCATGGTTTGCTGTCAGCCTGGGGGCACGGGGACATACCTGATGGGGTCGGATCGGGTCAGTCCTGGGTCTGGGACTATGCAGTATTTTCATCAATGCCTTGGATATGGGGTGGAGAGGATGCTATAGGATTTGCGGATGGCACCAAGCTGGGAGGACGGGACTAGAATCCAAAGTGACCCTGACAAATTGGAGAATCGTCTGAAATCAACAAGGTGAAATTCCATAAAGACAAGTGCAAAGTGCTTCACCGGGGAAGGAAAACTCAGCACCCCGGTGCAGGCGGGAGAAGAGCCGGCGGGTGTCACCTGCTGCCGGGGAGCCGGGGTCAGAGCCGGCGGGTGTCACCTGCTGGGAGCCGGGGTCAGAGCCGGCGGGTGTCACCTGGTGCTGGGGAGCCGGGGTCAGAGCTGGCGGGTGTCACCTGCTGCCGGGGAGCCGGGGTCAGAGCTGGCGGGTGTCACCTGCTGCCGGGGAGCCGGGGTCAGAGCCGGTGGGTGTCACCTGGTGCCGGGGAGCCGGGGTCAGAGCTGGTGGGTGTCACCTGGTGCCAGGGAGCCGGGGTCAGAGCCAGCGGGTGTCACCTGCTGGGAGCCGGGGTCAGAGCCGGTGGGTGTCACCTGGTGCCGGGGAGCCGGGGTCAACGTGACACAGAGTGACTAGGTGTGATGCGGGTGTAAAACGTTCAGTATCATCCTGGGTTAACAGCGCGTTGTCCGTCAGACACGGGGTGAGTCTCTCGCTCTGCTCGGCACTGGGGAGGCTCCGCTGCACACCGGGGCTGGTTCTGGGCCCCACGTGGACCAACGGGGGAGACTCCTGAGAGCAGCCGAGCCCCGGATGACACAGGGGGGCGTGCGAAGTGCCTGCCCTGCGTGCGAGGGGAGCTCAGGGCCGTACCACGGCCCCCTGCACGTGCGGGGTGAGTGTCCGCGGGCTGGACCGCGGCTCATGGGGGACGGGGCAGCCAGGCAGGGCTGAGTCCAGCTCACGGTGCTGAGGGAAGAGCCCCAGCTGGGCGAGTAAATACAGCTCCGCCTCCGCTCCCAGGCAGGCTATAAATAGCAGCCCCCAGTGCGCTGGCACCTCACCGCCCACGCCACGGAGCCGCCCACGCCACGGAGCCGCCCACGCCAAGGAGCTGCAGCAAAGCCACGTGGCAGCCGGGCTGAGGCTGCCGTATCAGTGACGTCCACGGCAGAGCTTCGGGCGAGGGTTCAGTGAGATGAGCCTGCTGCCCCCCGGCCCTCCAGCTCAGCATGCTGCCCACCTGGCACAGTGTGGGGCAGGCTGTGTGGGCTCTATAGGGGGTGCTGGGCACTGGTGTGGGGCAGACCTGGGGGTCTGCACCGTGGTTGCCTTTGCAGAGGCTGAGCCCTGGTTTGCTGTGCAGTGCTGGGGGGCTGTTTATCTAACACTGGGCCAGAGGTGGGGGGGGGGGTTCTTTGTTCCCTGGCATTCCTACCCAGGCACTAGCCCTTCGCCCCACTGCAGCCCCATAGCACAAGGGGCAGCTCACCCAGAGCCAGCCTGAGATGGGGCCCCACATGAATGTGCCAGTCCCGGCCCAGCCCCCGGGGCTCTGGGCTGATGCCCCTTCCTTGGCACCCCACCCCCCCCGGCCCGGTGTGACTGTTTGAGGGGGGCTGGGCTGGCTCTGGCTGGGGGGCACCAGCTGCGCTGCCTCAGCCCATTCATGTGCGCGGCTGTGGGCTCAGCCGTGCCCACTGAGCACATGCCTGGTTCGGGGGAGGGGGGGCTGCAGCTGGCGCTGCCGGCAGGGGGCCTCCCTTAGGCAGGGTGCAGCCCACGCCCCCAGGGTGGCGCGAAGCTCCAGCAGTGGGGGAGGGGGGATTTTTGTGCCAGGGCCCCCGCCCTGGTCCCCAAACACGGCAGGGCCCGGTGGGAGGCCGGCTGGGCCAAGGGGCGCACCAGGCTGCCCTGGACAGACCGACAGGCAGCGCCCGCAGACCCAGACCGGCGCTTTCCCAGTCTAGTCACGGACCTTCCCTGCCCTGGGGGGGGGGGAGCCCTAGGTGTGGGGGGGTGGAGGCAGCTAAGCTCCTTGGCTCCTAAGTGGGGGGCTCTAGTCATACAGGCAAAGGCAGCATCGCTATGGCAACACATCCCCTCGGCCTGCTGCTGACCTGTGTGTGTGTGGGGGGGGTGGCAGGCTGAGGCAGGCACTGGGGCTCTTGGCCCCGGGGGCGGAGGGGGGGGCGCTGGGTCTGTCAGTTCTGTCCTACGCTGGGTTCCTCTCGACTAATAAACCCATTTCCCCGGCCGGCTGACAGTCACGTCCTCCGGCCTCTGTCTGGCTTCCGGGGCCAAGAGTCACCTGGTCACATCCCCTCCCGGGTCTCAGGTGACCAAGGGGCGGCCAGAGCATCCTGCAGGCAAATGGAGCAGCCCCAGCAAAAGTCACCCCCGTATTCCCACCACCTCGCCCTTGGGGCGATCCACAGGCGCTCTCTGGATAGTGTGGGGGTGCCTCAGTTTCCCCTCTGCATTTATTCCGTCTCTAGGGTGGGGGGATAAGGGCTGATAGTGCTGCAGAGCAAAGGACCAGTGGAAAGGAGGGGCCAGCGCCCTGTCTCCTGATGGCCTGGGCATCACCTCCCCTGCAAGGTGTTAGGTGAGGCTAAGAACAAGGGATCAGGTGACCTGGGGGGGGGGGGAGACAAAGGCAAAGCAGGGGAGGGGCTGGAGGGTGAGTTTTCAGTCTGGAGCTGGGTGGGACAGGCAGTGAAGTGCAGACGGGGTGTCTGCTTCATGGCCCCTCAAGATGGATCCGGCTGAGGGGTCCGGCTCTCTGTACCTACGAGCTCTGATTTAAACCATGTTCCTGTCGGTTTTACCGGCTGGCTGAGAGTCACGTCTGACTGTGGATTTGGGGTGCAGAACCCAGGGGCTCCCCCAGGACCCCGCCCAGGCGGGCTCGCTGGGGGAAGCACACGGAGGGGCAGAAGGTGCTGAATGCTCCGAGGTCAGACCCAGGAAGGTAGAAGCGGGAGCCTGGGAAGCTCCTGGCCCTGGAGACAGGCTGCTCACAGAGGAAGCTTCGCCCAGAGGCCTGACTGGCTTCCTAGGGAGCAGTTCAGAGCATCGCCCCGGGGACGCTGTGAAACAGGGAAACTGAGGCACGACCCCCATTCAGGTCGAATAGTGACTCCCATACAACATACCAAGGGACCATCCCCACTATGGGACACTCCCGCACCGGGTGGCGCCACGTTGGGAGAGCTGCCAGGGGCCAAGTGCCCTGGCACAGAGATCACAGCGCGGCCCGGCAGCAGAGCAACACCAGCTAATTCCCTGCCATCTCGGGCAGCTCCAGAGCCAGACGCCCGGGAACGAGCCGCAGCGTCCGCAGCGGGATGAAGGGACTGGGGGCGATGTCAGGCCTGCGGGGGGTTCAGGGAGGGGTCTTTGGGCCAGGGAGGGAGGGGCTGCTCTGGAGTCCAGGCCGGGGGCATGGGGCAGAGGGCCCCACGGCAGGAACATGAGGGGCTGTGGGGCCGCTTGTGACCACAGGGCCTGTTAGCCGGGAGGGGCAATGGCTCTGTGGGGTGGGTGGGGTCACGTTACTGGCTGGTCCTTCTGCAGCCACAACACACAGACCAGACAGGGCCTGTAACCGGCCCCCCCCAGGCGCCGGGAGAGAGAGGCCAGGGCCCGTTCACGCCCAGGGGAACCGCCCGCGAGGCCAGCCCCGGAGCAAGCCGTGGGCACCGCACGCCGGCCGAAGGACACAGCAGCCGGTGGAACTGCGCCAGCCTGAGCTGGGGGCAGGCCGGAGGGGTGGGGGGGTGGCGGTGAGACATGCAGTGACGGGGCCAGGCAGGTCCCTGGAGTGCGGGCGCGGCACCTCGGCCATGGGACCCGGCACCGACGCCCGCTGTGACAAAGTGAGAATTGGTTGTAATATTTGGAGGACACCTGTGTGTGCCTCAGTTTCCCCGAGGTGCTGCAGGCTCCCTGCGGGTAGAGGGGGGTTGTTCTCCGCAGCGGCTCAGCGCCACGGGGGCGACAGGCGCCCGGCTGCCTGGCCCGTTGGTCCCACACACGGAGCGTCCGAGAAGACAACGGCAAATCCAGTCGCCAGGACTTTGCTCGCTGCCCCCCCCCGGCACCCGCCAGCCTGGCACGTGGAGAGCTGGTGCCGGACCCGAGGGGCAGACGGCCCGGTGGAGGCTTCGCATTGGCAGATGTGGGCTCTTGGGCAGAGCCTCCGTCAGGCCTGGAGCTGGGCTTTGCCTGGGCACCTCCCGTGCCCCAGCCGGGCCCCCCCTGGGCACCTCTGTACCCCATTGGGGCATCGCCGGCCCCCCCCGTGCCCCAGCCGGGCCCCCCCGGGCACCATGTACCCCATTGGGGCATCGCCGGGCCCCCCCGTGCCCCCCCGGGCACCATGTACCCCATTGGGGCATCGCCGGCCCCCCCCGTGCCCCAGCCGGGCCCCCCTGGGCACCTCTGTACCCCATTGGGGCATCGCCGGGCCCCCCCGTGCCCCAGCCCGGCCCCCCGGGCACCATGTACCCCATTGGGGCATCGCTGGGCCCCCCCCGGGCACCTCTGTACCCCAGCCGGGCCCTGCAGGCCGGGGGCCGAGCGGGCGCCGGGCCGAGCATGGGGGTTTTATTCCCACCCCTCGTGGGTCAGTGCGGGGGGGGGCTCCCCCCGAAGCCAGCGCGGGCCCCGCCCCCCCAGAGCCGCCTGTCACGGAGCCGGGCCGCGGGGCGCTGGACCCGGGTGTCCTGCCGGGAGCAGCGCCCAGCACCGCGGCCAGCACCGGGCTCCCCCCCACCGGAACCGGCCCCCCCGCCCCGGGCTCCGACACCCCCCCCCCGGAACCGGCCCCCCCGCCCCGGGCTCCGACACCCCCCCCCCCCGGAACCGTCCCCCCCGCCTCCTTCGGCCCCGGGCCCCGACCCACCCGGGCTTCCCCCGCCCCCGGAACCGCCCCCCCGCGTCGGGCTCCCCCCCCCCCCCAGTTCCCAGCATCCGGGCCGCGCAGCGCAGGCTCAGCCCCGGTTCTGCGCCTCGCCCCGGGCTCCGGGCGCCGAGAATCGGCTTCAGCACCAGGGACAGCGCCCGCCGCAGCCCGCCATGGCCAGCGAGGTGAGCGGGGGGTGCAGCGGGGAGACCTGGGGGTGCAGGGGAGGGGGGGCGCAGGGGAGCGGGGGGCGCGGTCGGGGGGTGCAGCGGGGAGACCTGGGGGTACAGGGGAGGGGGGAGCGCAGGGGAGCGGGGGGCGCAGCCGGGAGGCGGGGGGTGCAGCGGGGAGACCTGGGGGTACAGGGGAGGGGGGGAGCGGGGGGCGCGGTCGGGGGGTGCAGCGGGGAGACCTGGGGGTACAGGGGAGGGGGGAGCGCAGGGGAGCGGGGGGCGCAGCCGGGAGGCGGGGGGTGCAGCGGGGAGACCTGGGGGTACAGGGGAGGGGGGGCGCAGGGGAGCGGGGGGTGGCCGGGGGAGCGGGGAGCGCAGCCGGGGGGCGGGGGGCAGGGTGGAGCCCGTGGACACGGGGCGCCCCGTGACCAGACACAAGTGTGACCAATCAGACGGGGTGTGTGTGTGTGTGTGTGGGGGGGGTGTAACAGGCCCCCCCGTGAGAAAAGCCCCAAATATCGGGCCGGTCCCTATCAAATCGGGACATCTGCCCCCCGGCCCCCGGCGGCGGGGGCTCTGTGGTGGTTCCAGGAGCCAGAGAGGGGGTGCTAGTCCCAGAGGGTTCAGGGGGTCCCCGGACCTGGGGGTGGTCTCAGGGGGCCTCAGGGGGTCCCCAAAGCTGAGGAGGGTCTCAGGGGGTCCCCGGACCTGGGGGGGTCTCAGGGGTTCCGCAGAGCTGGGAGGGGAGCCCGGCTCATGCTGCCCCCACCCCACCCGATGACCTGGAGCCACATGGGGCACGAGTGAGCTGGGCTCAGCACAGTCCGTCCGGCCCCCCCCCCCACGGCTCTGTTTGCCCCCCTCTCCCTCCATCCCAATTCCGGCTCTTGTCCTGCGCCTGCCACGGAGACTCCACAGCAAGAGCCAAACCCCCGCGGGCTCCCTGCCTCTCTGGGTCCCCTCAGCTGGGTCTGGTGGGGGGGGGGAGGTGTCTGGGCTGGGGCAGTGTTGGGCTAGAGGAGCCCGAGTCAGGGCTGGAGCAGCGGGGGGGGGGGTTGGGGGGCTGAGAGGGGCAGTCTCATGTGGGTGTCACTGCTGGGTGCTGCGCCCCTCCTGGGTCAGACCCCCCGGGTCTCCCTTCCCCCCACGCTGAGCCCTGCGGCTTCCCCACCTCCCGCCCGGTCCCCCCGTGAGTCCCGCTGAGCCAGGCCCGGGGACCCTCGTCCGCTCGTCGGGATGAATCCCCCACAGTGACACTCGCCAGCGCCCCGGGGAGCAGCGGAGCCCCCAGCCCAGCGGGTCAGCTCCAGGCTCAGGCCCGGCAGAGACCCCAGCCTCTCCCAGAGCCCCCGTTCTACCCTGCTGCCCCCCAGCCAGGGCCATGCTGCGGGCCCAGGCTCCTCCCGCCGGGCTCCTGCGGGTCAATGTCCTGCCCACTCATGGCTTGGCCACGGCCAGGCCGTCTGGGCCACGTCGTCCGCTCACACCAACGCCTCTGAAACAACCTGACAACCATAGTTCACCTCAGTCGACAACCTCCGAACACTAGTGAACCGAGCAGTGTAACCCGCCAGTCTCAACGCTAGTGAACCGAGCAGTGTAACCCGCCCGTCCGAACCCCAGTGAACCGAGCAGTGTAACCCGCCCGTCCGAACGCTAGTGAACCGAGCAGTGTAACCCGCCCGTCCGAACGCTAGTGAACCGAGCAGTGTAACCCGCCCGTCCGAACGCTAGTGAACCGAGCAGTGTAACCCGCCCGTCCGAACACTAGTGAACCGAGCAGTGTAACCCGCCCGTCCGAACACTAGTGAACCGAGCAGTGTAACCCGCCCGTCCGAACACTAGTGAACCGAGCAGTGTAACCCGCCAGTCTCAACACTAGTGAACCGAGCAGTGTAACCCGCCTGTCCGAAGGCCAGTGCACCGAGCAGTGTAACCCGCCCGTCCGAACACTAGTGAACCGAGCACTGTAACCCGCCCGTCCGAACGCCAGTGAACCGAGCAGTGTAACCCGCCCGTCCGAACACTAGTGAACCAAGCACTGTAACCCGCCTGTCCGAACGCCAGTGAACCGAGCAGTGTAACCTGCCCGTCCGAACACTAGTGAACCGAGCAGTGTAACCCGCCCGTCTCAACACTAGTGAACCGAGCAGTGTAACCCACCCGTCCGAACACTAGTGAACCGAGCAGTGTAACCCGCCCGTCCGAACACTAGTGAACCGAGCAGTGTAACCCGCCCATCCCAACGCTAGTGAACCGAGCAGTGTAACCCGCCCGTCCGAACGCCAGTGAACCGAGCAGTGTAACCCGCCCGTCTCAACACTAGTGAACCGAGCAGTGTAACCCGCCCGTCCGAACACTAGTGAACCGAGCAGTGTAACCCGCCCATCTCAACACTAGTGAACCGAGCGGTGTAACCCGCCCGTCCGAACACTAGTGAACCGAGCAGTGTAACCCGCCCGTCCGAACACTAGTGAACCGAGCAGTGTAACCCGCCCGTCTCAACACTAGTGAACCGAGTGGTGTAACCCGCCCGTCCCAACGCTAGTGAACCGAGCAGTGTAACCCGCCCGTCCCAACGCTAGTGAACCGAGCAGTGTAACCCGCCCATCCCAACGCTAGTGAACCGAGCAGTGTAACCCGCCCGTCCGAACACTAGTGAACCGAGCAGTGTAACCCGCCCGTCCGAACACTAGTGAACCGAGCAGTGTAACCCGCCCGTCTCAACACTAGTGAACCGAGCAGTGTAACCCGCCCGTCCGAATACTAGTGAACCGAGCAGTGTAACCCGCCCGTATGAACACTAGTGAACCAAGCAGTGTAACCCGCCCGTATGAACACTAGTGAACCGAGCAGTGTAACCCGCCCATCCCAACGCTAGTGAACCGAGCAGTGTAACCCGCCCGTATGAACACTAGTGAACCGAGCAGTGTAACCCGCCCATCCCAACGCTAGTGAACCGAGCAGTGTAACCCGCCCGTCTCAACACTAGTGAACCGAGCAGTGTAAACCGCCCGTCCGAACACCAGTGAACCGAGCAGTGTAACCCGCCCGTCCGAACGCCAGTGAACAGAGCAGTGTAACCCGCCCGTCCGAACGCCAGTGAACCGAGCAGTGTAACCCGCCCGTCCGAACGCCAGTGAACCGAGCAGTGTAACCCGCCCGTCCGAACACTCGTGAACCGAGCAGTGTAACCCGCCCGTCTCAACACTAGTGAACCGAGCAGTGTAACCCGCCCGTATGAACACTAGTGAACCAAGCGGTGTAACCCGCCCGTATGAACACTAGTGAACCAAGCAGTGTAACCTGCCCGTATGAACACTAGTGAACCGAGCAGTGTAACCCGGCCGTCCCAACGCTAGTGAACCGAGCAGTGTAACCCGCCCGTCTCAACACTAGTGAACCGAGCAGTGTAACCCGCCCGTCCGAACACCAGTGAACCGAGCAGTGTAACCCGCCCGTCCGAACGCCAGTGAACCGAGCAGTGTAACCCGCCCGTATGAACACTAGTGAACCGAGCAGTGTAACCCGCCCATCCCAACGATAGTGAACCGAGCAGTGTAACCCGCCCGTCCGAACGCCAGTGAACCAAGCAGTGTAACCCGCCCGTATGAACACTAGTGAACCGAGCAGTGTAACCCGCCCATCCCAACGCTAGTGAACCGAGCAGTGTAACCCGCCCGTCCCAACGCTAGTGAACCGAGCAGTGTAACCCGCCCGTCTCAACACTAGTGAACCGAGCAGTGTAACCCGCCCGTCCGAACACCAGTGAACCGAGCAGTGTAACCCGCCCGTCCGAACGCCAGTGAACCGAGCAGTGTAACCCGCCCGTCCGAACGCCAGTGAACCGAGCAGTGTAACCCGCCCGTCCGAACGCCAGTGAACCGAGCAGTGTAACCCGCCCGTCCGAACACTCGTGAACTGAGCGGTGTAACCCGCCCGTCCGAACGCCAGTGAACCGAGCAGTGTAACCCGCCCGTCTCAACACTAGTGAACCGAGCAGTGTAACCCGCCCGTCTCAACACTAGTGAACCGAGCAGTGTAACCCACCCGTATGAACACTAGTGAACCAAGCGGTGTAACCCGCCCATCCCAACGCTAGTGAACCGAGCAGTGTAACCCGCCCATCCCAACGCTAGTGAACCGAGCAGTGTAACCCGCCCGTATGAACACTAGTGAACCAAGCAGTGTAACCCGCCCGTATGAACACTAGTGAACCGAGCAGTGTAACCCGCCCGTCCCAACGCTAGTGAACCGAGCAGTGTAACCCGCCCATCCCAACGCTAGTGAACCGAGCAGTGTAACCCGCCCGTATGAACACTAGTGAACCAAGCAGTGTAACCCGCCCGTATGAACACTAGTGAACCGAGCAGTGTAACCCGCCCATCCCAACGCTAGTGAACCAAGCAGTGTAACCCGCCCGTCCCAACGCTAGTGAACCGAGCAGTGTAACTCGCCCGTCTCAACACTAGTGAACCGAGCAGTGTAACCCGCTGTTGTAGTGGTGTAGTGTTGTTGTTGCTGTCCAGAGGCTACCGGTTTGGTGCTTCTGCTTTCTCCTGTTGATATCACTCGGCTGCGTGCGTGTGTTCCCTCTGTGTGCTGCCCCAGCTCTGTACAGATAGCTGACGCAGCAGACCCGACGAGAACCCCCAATAACCACAGAGTCTTAGTAAGGTACAAAGGCACCTCGGCCAGGGTTTATTGCGACCCTGACACCCTTTCTGTTTCCAGCGGATTTCTCAGTCCACCAGACATACAGCTAGAGAGTGACGCTTGGCAATGGACACAGCTCAGTGACGGGACATTGTCACTCCCCCTCGAGCTGGACAAAGACATTCCGGTGACACATGCTTATATACAGATACAGAACAAGTTACACATCACTCTTGACGTATTCAGGTTCAACCCTTCCACGTAGCAAGGTACAACCCTCTTACGTAGTAAGGTGCAGCCCATTTACATCGTTAGGTGCCGCCTCACCCCTTGCACCTGTTGTTTTGATCAAAACAACTCTATCCATCATTTTACCCTTTTGCCCCTGTCATTGGGATGGCTCATGAGGTTACCCGTTATCTGAGGAGTGTCCTTGGTTTATAATGTACCTCATTACTGTGTTTATACTGAAATTATAATGAGTATAAATTCTTACGATATCAGCCCTCTTCCTGCCAATTTCTGTGAGCCGGTCCAGCCTTAATTGCTCACAGCTGCAATTTGCTTCATATTAGCAAAGACTTGACCATTACTTTAGTTCAGGCCTCAGGCTGGGCCCTTAGTAGGCCTTTAGCCTTTACTTACATTGCCTTCACTTACTACATTCCCCCACTTTTTGTCTTTTTAAGGGGAGGATGTTTACCCATCATCCCGGAAAAGCATAATGCATGGACGAAAGATAACCCAGTGGGCTAAACACTGTGAGGTGGTTACCTTATTTTACCATCCATACACTCATGCCCCTGCTGTCTGATTAGTCTGCACATTCCCTCGTACGACAGACAGACAGCTTTCATTATCCAATTATTTTTCAAATCCCATATGGTGGGCCTGGGAATGTTAGGCCCGGGACCACAAATGATGTGGGGTTCAGTAGTCAACCTGATATTATCGTAAGGGCTACAAAAAAACATCTAAACTATATCTAAGATATAAAAATTTATAATCAAATATATGACTTATCTATTGATAAGTGAGAGTATATATGTATATGTTTATATGGATACAACGATTATATTCTTAAAATTGATACTTTAACTTCTTACTTTATTAAATGATTATATAGGTGTATATATATACCTTTGAATATATGGAAACCTATTGGTACCTTTACTTACTCTGGGACATGATTATTTGGGCGTACAACCGCAGTGTTGATTGCTATTTCCATTACCTTGTCCACTCGACCTTGTAACTTGGCGCGTTTTGTTTGATGGATTATACAGCAACACATTCCCATCAAAACTACTACAGTTAGGGCCTGGATTCCCATGAGGATTACACTTAGGGTGCGAACCACTGGATGTAAAGTTATATCCTCAGGGATGGCCCACCAGGGTGTTTCCACTGCATGTTGAACTTCATCGACTTCATGCATTTGCTGTTGTATTAAGTGGGCTATTGGTATTAGGGACTCTTTTGTCCTGATCACTAAATAGTGTATATCTAACTGTAAAACCTTTACAGGTGGAAACAGATCAACTAGTAAATCTTGCAGATGTTCATGAATGATGACCGTTTCAGTGACAGCTTTACCCTTCTTTGTTGGCCAAAAGCATGGGTTCCTATTTGGATAGTGCCAATGACTGGTACACAAAATCCTGCCTCACTTGCAGGGCAGATATCACGATCAATAGAGAAATTAGAATACCCTATGGCACAGGCCATATCCTGAACACGTACTACTTCCTTCACCAATTCTTTTTGCACCAACCGTGCCCAGCCTTTTCTAGTAGTATTAATATCAATTTTGGCATAGCACTCACACAGCCACCATCCATTAAATTTCGTACAACATGCCTGATTAATCTCTGAGCCGGTCTCCGTCACTAAACGCACTGTGGGGTAATGTTGCACATAAGTGTTATTTACCAGAGTCCCCACACTATTAGCATAGTATACTTTAACTGGCTCCTGTAACCATCTGGGCACTGCCATCATGAGATGTATGCATTTGCATTCCCCTTGATTTCTTTTTGGGATGCTGTCAAATTTTGCAAATTTTAGAAAGATAGGCATTATATGTTCTATGCCTTGTTGTTGTAATTGGCTCATGATGGTGGCACAATTTAAGATACGTGGCCAATTTTGAAGCTGCAGTTGCAATAAGCTTTGCTGTACCATCTCTAATACTCTGCTTTCATAGGCTGTGCAGGCTACTGCCAATGAAACATCATTGTTTTGTATGCTGTTAATGAGAGACAAAATAGTGGCATTTAAGTGTTGAAACCCTTGTGCAATGACATGCATATTGTTAATAGTGATTGCATGTTGGTCCATTAGTAAACTGCCAACACCTCCGTAGCAGTGTATGGAGGGAAGGAAGGAGATGGTGTTGGGAATGTGGTAGGTTGTATTATGCATGTTAGAGTGAGATCTTCCCCCACTATTCCTGTGATGTAATCTTCCATAATCTGCTTTGGTGCTACTAGAGCATGCTCCATTTGTGGAGTTGCTCATTTTCTTTCCTTATGTATATTTTGTTCAGGGTGTATTGGTGTAGTACCGGGAACATCGTTGTTTAAACCTGGAGGAGGGAGAGCCAAAATATCCATGGGTTTACAATTTACAATAACATCAACTTTCCAACAACATTCACAACCCCCCTGTGTCTCTTTACTTAAAATCGGTGCTTTTTCTATTCGTGTAGGTGTGTCCTCAAACTTTAGATCTAGTCTATCATTCTTAACTTCCCATGCCATCTGAATTGGGAAGGGCGAAACTCTGAGTATGTGTCCTGTTTGTTGCTGTCCTTTACTTTCACACACCAACTTCAACACAGTGCCGGTAGGATGCTGCTGACTAGGTGTCTCCCATTTGTTTGGATTATCTGCTGTTTCGACCCAAAAGCTTCTGGTCACTGAATGCGTTAGGTTGAGTTTAGTGACATTTGTTAGTCCCTTTACATCTTGGGCTATCACCAACACGCTTGCCAAGGTCCAGATCCATGGTGGCATCTTAACCTGTGAAAATACAAATCACACTCGCCTCTCCTTTATGGGCGCAGAATAAGTGATATTATTCTCTTTTTTTTTTCTTTTTTTTTTTTTTATCAATGCCCCAAGTAAACTGACCCTTCGCCCTTAATTGTCTAGTAGGGTAGGGTCTAGTCAATTCAAAGCGTTTTAATTGTCTCCAAGCAAGGTGTAGCAATAAGTGGGGTGCTGAGATTAAAGCTCATAAAACTTCTATTACCTAGTTGGAAGGTTTCTATGGTACTTACTGCACTTGCTTATCTTGTATATTTTTCTGTAAAACAAGCACAGACATGTAACATACATGTTCAACCCATATATTTCTTTAATTGCATAGCATGCTTCCAGTGTGGCTGTTCTTCTATGTTCACTAGGTATAGGGATGGTCCCAATTTCTCCAAAATGGGCTAGGGCCCACACTATTCTGTTTTGGGAAAAAAAATTTCTGGGATCCGGTTCAATTTTAACCATTACTTGTTCTCCAATTTTCCATTGTTTAATGTCACTGTGTGCATCAAAAGCTTGATTTATCTTTAGCTGTTTTGCATCCTGCTGTGCTGCAGCAGCTCCTTGCACTGTGCCCAGCCAATATTTAAAACTGTTTATCCAGGTGGTACTTATGGTTAATTGCATTATCTTTTGTCCGAAGCTCTTGTAAACTCTGTATCTCTTTTTGGTTGTTTTCTCTGTTTTACTTTTTTTTACTTGTACTCTAGTTCTATAATTCTAGTTCTGAATTGAATTCCTAAATACTGCACTTCTTTCTGTTTAATCTGAGATGTGGAGGGGTTAAGTTTCAAGCTATACGCTTGGCAGCACACCAGCAGCTGCTGCATTAACTCTTCATGTTTCTGCTCTGTTTTACTCACAATTAAAATGTTATCTACATACTGAACAATTCTCTCTGTTTGTAACAATCCTTTTTTTCCAGCATATCTCTCACTACCGTATGGAAAATTGTGGGTGCATTACAGTACCCCATTGGTAACACATTCCAACAGTATTGCATACCTTGGAATACAAAAGCTGTTCTATACTGAGACTCAGGGTCTAAAGGTAAACTCCAAAAGCCATTTGCTACATCAAGTACAGAAAACCACTTCATGTCAGGGGTAACTACTTCCAATAATTTAGGGTACGCTGCCACTACAGGTGCTCACTTTTTGGCAGTTTTATTTAGCCCCCGATAGTCAATAGTCAATCTCCAAGTCCCATCAGGTTTTTTAACTGGCCAGATTGGTGCCGCGTTAGGCGCTGAACACCTTCTGATTAGATTTCTTTTTTCCAGTTCTGTTATTACTTGTCTTAACGATTCCTTTGCCTCCTGAGGTATTGGGTACTGTTTTAAAAAAAGGAGGTGTATTGCCCTCTAATGTAACAGAAGTTTTTATTTCACCCTTGTTTAGGGAATTTACTGCCCAGACAGATTGAATTTCACTTCACCAGCTCTCCCACCTTTTTAGTATGGGAGGCGGTGGTTTGGGTTTTATTGCTCTTATCGTCTGTGTGGCGAGTCCCATAGGAATTAGATTTACATCATCGGTATCCTGCATTACAGTGAGAGTCTGTCTAATACACATATTGGGAAAATCTAAGATCAATCTCAAACGCTTAATTGTCTGTGCTCCAATTAGATTTTCTCTCCCTGCAACAGCACAGTTCTCCTGACTGGTATGCATACCAAACTGGAGGGGGAGGATTTTAACAGTATACGTCTGATTAGTTCTAGAAATCCCCTGTATTTGTACTGACTCTCCAGTTGGAAAAGAGTTAAAGTCATCTTTTACTATAGGAATTCCAGCCCCCGTATCTAACAAAAAATCAATTAGCTCATCTCCGACTCGAATGCTTAAATGGGGGCGCCCCCAGACATCGACTGTCATGGGTTGTTGAAAAATGCATTCCGAGTCGTGGATAGGGCTGTCCTATGCTACTAAATCAGTAGCAACTGGGTCGTTCAATCCTGTTGCCAGGACTGTCGCCCTAGCTACGTTGTCACTGTTTTGTCTCTCTCCTGTTGAGATTCTTTACCAATCACACATACTTGCAGCTGCGTTTGCAGCTTTTCAATCTCTCCCTTAAGGTCTGAATTCTCATGTTTTAGAACTCTAAAAGGTACCCGCGCACCCTCTCTATCACTATCTCATTCTATATGATCTACGACCTCTCCAGCTCCAGCCGCGACTACGGGGGGAGTATCCAGGACCCTCTGTTCTCCACTGTCCTAACTGAGTACGCAGTTCCTTAACAGGAGTTCCTTCCTGCTGTTTAACTGCTGTTTCAACTTTTGCGATCCATTCATCCCAAGCTAAATCTTTACCTCCATTCTCACACCAAGCATTCATCTAGTCTAATACACCAGGTGGCAACGCTTCCAGAACTATAGCTTTCAAATCTTCCATGTTAGCATTCACACCTGAGAATCTAATATAGGTTTGAATCCTTTCTGCCAGTTTCGCAGGAGCCTCTCCTGGTAACCGGGTTATCCCTTTAAGGATTGCTATCTCACTAGACAACTTAAAGTGCTTCTGCACTACGCGTTTAATCATCTGTTCAACATCATCATCAAAACTAAGGGTGTGACAGTTGAGGGGTCCTAACAGCGTTTGTACTAGAATAGGTTCCTGCAACATGTCAATTCGTACAGCTTTGAGTAACTGCTCACCTCTATGGAGCTATGCTATAAATTCATTGAAATTATCAGAGGGGGGGGGGGACCCACAGCTCTGGCTAATGCAGTTAGTTCATTAATCTTTAACACGCTGAGCCTAGCTGTCAATCTGCTCACGCAGGGTTTTTTAGATTCATGACCCTTTTATAGTGTTAGCCAATCTGTTTACTTCATTATCCATTTCCTTAAATAACTGTGAAGGGGTGTTTACATTTGGGGGACTGCACGGGGATTTATCAAGATTAAAGGGGGGAATTTGATTTTCACCCTCACCTATTTCTCCTGTTTTTACTGGAATCAATCTAGGTTTTGGGGAGGGCTTGCCCAGAACCTGGCTTGCATCATACGGTTGCGGTGCGGTGCGGTAGCTCCTGCCCATGGGTCATGGCAGGATGCTTTAACAGAGTCATTCTACATGTCCCCATTGCAGCATCCATCCCAACTGTCCATGTGCTATCTCTTAACTTGGCAAGAGCCACCTGTTTCCATTTCTGTCCCCACTCCTCAGGCACTATAAAAGTACTTGAAGAACACTGAACCCTAGGGGACGGTACTTTTTGCTTTTGCAGGTTTTCTACAGCTGTTTCTAATTTTTTATTTTCCTGCCTCATTTGCTCGAGCATGTCATGAGTTTGGATCGTTTGCTCGACTGCCCGGGTTATCTCTTCTGCTAATTCTGTTTTTTCTGTTAGTTCTTTAGCTAGCATTCTAGCATGCTGTCTTAACCATCTCACTGCCAGAGACGTAAGTTGCAAGATTCTTGCTTTTTTACTCTTATTACTGTTTCTCAGAGCCTCGGTTTCTACCATTGCTCTACATATGCCAGTCCATGTTTCCCCACTCTCTTTTTTAAATTCATATGGACCCCCCTTACTGGCAATCCAGTGGGTCCAACAATTATCAAACTCCGTGGGGATCATAAGGGAGGGGATAAGGGGGTTCCCTAGCTCGAGATTTACTGCCATGTTAGGTCGCGAGTCCCACCACGGAAGTTTTGCTTACTTACCAGATCAGCGGTCGGGGTCACCAGTGTTGTAGTGGTGTAGTGTTGTTGTTGCTGTCCAGAGGCTACCGGTTTGGTGCTTCTGCTTTCTCCTGTTGATATCACTCGGCTGCGTGCGTGTGTTCCCTCTGTGTGCTGCCCCAGCTCTGTACAGATAGCTGACGCAGCAGACCCGACGAGAACCCCCAATAACCACAGAGTCTTAGTAAGGTACAAAGGCACCTCGGCCAGGGTTTATTGCGACCCTGACACCCTTTCTGTTTCCAGCGGATTTCTCAGTCCACCAGACATACAGCTAGAGAGTGACGCTTGGCAATGGACACAGCTCAGTGACGGGACATTGTCACTCCCCCTCGAGCTGGACAAAGACATTCCGGTGACACATGCTTATATACAGATACAGAACAAGTTACACATCACTCTTGACGTATTCAGGTTCAACCCTTCCACGTAGCAAGGTACAACCCTCTTACGTAGTAAGGTGCAGCCCATTTACATCGTTAGGTGCCGCCTCACCCCTTGCACCTGTTGTTTTGATCAAAACAACTCTATCCATCATTTTACCCTTTTGCCCCTGTCATTGGGATGGCTCATGAGGTTACCCGTTATCTGAGGAGTGTCCTTGGTTTATAATGTACCTCATTACTGTGTTTATACTGAAATTATAATGAGTATAAATTCTTACGATATCAGCCCTCTTCCTGCCAATTTCTGTGAGCCGGTCCAGCCTTAATTGCTCACAGCTGCAATTTGCTTCATATTAGCAAAGACTTGACCATTACTTTAGTTCAGGCCTCAGGCTGGGCCCTTAGTAGGCCTTTAGCCTTTACTTACATTGCCTTCACTTACTACATTCCCCCACTTTTTGTCTTTTTAAGGGGAGGATGTTTACCCATCATCCCGGAAAAGCATAATGCATGGACGAAAGATAACCCAGTGGGCTAAACACTGTGAGGTGGTTACCTTATTTTACCATCCATACACTCATGCCCCTGCTGTCTGATTCCCTTGCACCTGTTGTTTTGATCAAAACAACTCTATCCATCATTTTACCCTTTTGCCCCTGTCATTGGGATGGCTCATGAGGTTACCCGTTATCTGAGGAGTGTCCTTGGTTTATAATGTACCTCATTACTGTGTTTATACTGAAATTATAATGAGTATAAATTCTTACGATATCAGCCCTCTTCCTGCCAATTTCTGTGAGCCGGTCCAGCCTTAATTGCTCACAGCTGCAATTTGCTTCATATTAGCAAAGACTTGACCATTACTTTAGTTCAGGCCTCAGGCTGGGCCCTTAGTAGGCCTTTAGCCTTTACTTACATTGCCTTCACTTACTACACCCGCCCGTCCGAACACCAGTGAACCGAGCAGTGTAACCCGCCCGTCCGAATGCCAGTGAACCGAGCAGTGTAACCCGCCCGTCCGAACGCCAGTGAACCGAGCAGTGTAACCCGCCCATCCGAATGCCAGTGAACCGAGCAGTGTAACCCGCCCGTCCGAACACTCGTGAACCGAGCAGTGTAACCCGCCCGTCCGAACACTAGTGAACCGAGCAGTGTAACCCGCCCGTCTCAACACTAGTGAACCGAGCAGTGTAACCCGCCCGTATGAACACTAGTGAACCAAGCAGTGTAACCCGCCCGTATGAACACTAGTGAACCGAGCAGTGTAACCCGCCCGTCTCAACACTAGTGAACCGAGCAGTGTAACCCGCCCGTCCCAACGCTAGTGCACCGAGCAGTGTAACCCGCCCGTCTCAACACTAGTGAACCGAGCAGTGTAACCCGCCCGTCCGAACGCCAGTGAACCGAGCAGTGTAACCCGCCCGTCCCAACGCTAGTGAACCGAGAAGTGTAACCCGCCCGTCTCAACACTAGTGAACCGAGCAGTGTAACCCGCCCGTCCGAACGCCAGTGAACCGAGCAGTGTAACCCGCCCGTCCCAACGCTAGTGAACCGAGCAGTGTAACCCGCCCGTCTCAACGCTAGTGAACCGAGCGGTGTAACCCGCCCGTCCGAACGCCAGTGAACTGAGCAGTGTAACCCGCCCGTCCGAACACTAGTGAACCGAGCAGTGTAACCCGCCCGTCCGAACGCCAGTGAACTGAGCAGTGTAACCCGCCCGTCCGAACACTAGTGAACCGAGCAGTGTAACCCGCCCGTCCGAACACTAGTGAACCGAGCAGTGTAACCCGCCCGTCCGAACACTAGTGAACCGAGCGGTGTAACCCGCCCGTCCGAACACCAGTGAACCGAGCGGTGTAACCCGCCCGTCCGAACGCTAGTGAACCGAGCGGTGTAACCCGCCCGTCCCAACGCTAGTGAACCGAGCGGTGTAACCCGCCCGTCCGAACGCTAGTGAACCGAGCGGTGTAACCCGCCCGTCCGAACGCTAGTGAACCGAGCGGTGTAACCCGCCCGTCCCAACGCTAGTGAACCGAGCGGTGTAACCCGCCCGTCCCAACGCTAGTGAACCGAGCAGTGTAACCCGCCCGTCCCAACGCTAGTGAACCGAGCAGTGTAACCCGCCCGTCCCAACGCTAGTGAACCGAGCAGTGTAACCCGCCCGTCCCAACGCTAGTGAACCGAGCAGTGTAACCCGCCCGTCCGAACGCTAGTGAACCGAGCAGTGTAACCCGCCCGTCCGAACGCCAGTGAACCGAGCAGTGTAACCCGCCCGTCCGAACGCTAGTGAACCGAGCGGTGTAACCCGCCCGTCCGAACGCCAGTGAACCGAGCAGTGTAACCCGCCCGTCCGAACACTAGTGAACCGAGCAGTGTAACCCGCCCGTCCGAACGCCAGTGAACCGAGCGGTGTAACCCGCCCGTCCGAACGCTAGTGAACCGAGCGGTGTAACCCGCCCGTCCCAACGCTAGTGAACCGAGCGGTGTAACCCGCCCGTCCGAACGCTAGTGAACCGAGCGGTGTAACCCGCCCGTCCGAACGCTAGTGAACCGAGCGGTGTAACCCGCCCGTCCGAACACTAGTGAACCGAGCGGTGTAACCCGCCTGTCCGAACGCTAGTGAACCGAGCAGTGTAACCCGCCCGTCCGAACGCTAGTGAACTGAGTGGAAAGGGCGGCACGTGAAGAGGAACGTGACGTCATTGCCACTGGGTACCGTAGTGAAACAGGACACTTGTGCCCACAGCAAGAGTGTAAAAAATACATGTGGGGCACCGCTTTCTGGTGCCTCCAAATCTTGGTGCCCCAGGCGGCCACCTCGTTCACCCCGTGGTTACACCAGCCATGGGTACAGGGTGTGGGGGATGGGACAGTACACATGTAGAGGGGGTACAGGGCGTGGGGGATGGGATGAGGTGCATGCAGAGGGGTTATAGGGTGTGGGAGATGGGACAGTACACATGTAGAGAGGGTACAGGGCGTGGGGGATGGGACAGGGTATGGGGGATGGGACGAGGTGTGGGGGATGGGACGGGGTGCATGCAGAGGGGTTATAGGGTGTGGGAGATGGGACAGTACACATGTAGAGGGGGTACAGGGCGTGGGGGATGGGACAGGGTATGGGGGATGGGACGGGGTGTGGGGGATGGGACGGGGTGCATGCAGAGGGGTTATAGGGTGTGGGAGATGGGACAGTACACATGTAGAGGGGGTACAGGGCGTGGGGGATGGGATGGGGTGCATGCAGAGGGGGTGGGGGTTGGGACAGGGTGCATGCAGAGGGGTTATAGGGTGTGGGAGATGGGACAGTACACATGTAGAGAGGGTACAGGGCGTGGGGGATGGGACAGGGTATGGGGGATGGGACGGGGTATGGGGGATGGGACGGGGTGTGGGGGATGGGACGGGGTGCATGCAGAGGGGTTGGGGTTTGGGACAGGGTGCGTGCAGGGGGATACTGGGTGTGGGGGAGGGACAGTACACATGTAGAGAGGGTACAGGGCAATGGGATGGGGTGCATGCAGGGGGGTACAGGGCGTGGGGGATGGGAATGTGTGCGTCACCCAGTCTTTGCCCCCCCAGCCCTGTCCCTGCCCCGGTAACTTCTTGTGTTTCTGCCCCCCAGGCCCATGACCTGCAGGAGCTGCGGCGAAGCGCCTCCCTGGCCACCAAGGTCTTTGTGCAGCGGGACTACAGCGACGGGACCCTCTGCCAGTTCCAGACCAAGTTTCCCCTAGAGCTGGACAGCCGGGTAGGTGAAGGGGGCTGGGAGGGGCAGAGCAGGGCCAAGCAGAGCCTAGGGGCACAGGCCCCTGGGACTGGAGTCCGGGCGGGGAAGGGGGGGTGCTGAGATGCTCAAACTGCACAGGCTGCGGCAGACAATCTCCACCAAGCCAGCAAGAAACCGGCTCCTGCAATCCCTCAAATCCGGCTCCTGCAATCCCTGGAAACCAGCTCCTGCAATCCCTGGAAACCGGCTCCTGCAATCCCTCGAATCCGGCTCCTGCAATCCCTGGAAACCGGCTCCTGCAATCCCTGGAAACCGGCTCCTGCAATCCCTCAAATCCGGCTCCTGCAATCCCTGGAAACCGGCTCCTGCAATCCCTCAAATCCGGCTCCTGCAATCCCTGGAAACCAGCTCCTGCAATCCCTGGAAACCGGCTCCTGCAATCCCTCGAATCCGGTTCCTGCAATCCCTCAAATCTGGCTCCTGCAATCCCTGGAAACCAGCTCCTGCAATCCCTGGAAACCGGCTCCTGCAATCCCTCGAATCCGGCTCCTGCAATCCCTGGAAACCGGCTCCTGCAATCCCTCGAATCCGGTTCCTGCAATCCCTGGAAACCGGCTCCTGCAATCCCTCGAATCCGGCTCCTGCAATCCCTCAAATCCGGCTCCTGCAATCCCTGGAAACCGGCTCCTGCAATCCCTCGAATCCGGCTCCTGCAATCCCTGGAAACCGGCTCCTGCAATCCCTCGAATCCGGCTCCTGCAATCCCTCGAATCCGGCTCCTGCAATCCCTGGAAACCGGCTCCTGCAATCCCTCGAATCCGGCTCCTGCAATCCCTCAAATCCAGCTCCTGCAATCCCTGGAAACCGGCTCCTGCAATCCCTCGAATCCGGCTCCTGCAATCCCTCAAATCCAGCTCCTGCAATCCCTGGAAACCGGCTCCTGCAATCCCTCGAATCCGGCTCCTGCAATCCCTCGAATCCGGCTCCTGCAATCCCTAGAAACTGGCTCCTGCAATCCCTGGAAACCAGCTCCTGCAATCCCTCAAATCCGGCTCCTGCAATCCCTGGAAACCGGCTCCTGCAATCCCTCGAATCCGGCTCCTGCAATCCCTCAAATCCGGCTCCTGCAATCCCTGGAAACCGGCTCCTGCAATCCCTCGAATCCGGCTCCTGCAATCCCTCGAATCCGGCTCCTGCAATCCCTAGAAACTGGCTCCTGCAATCCCTGGAAACCGGCTCCTGCAATCCCTCGAATCGGCTCCTGCAATCCCTGGAAACCGGCTCCTGCAATCCCTCGAATCCGGCTCCTGCAATCCCTCAAATCCAGCTCCTGCAATCCCTGGAAACCGGCTCCTGCAATCCCTCGAATCCGGCTCCTGCAATCCCTCGAATCCGGCTCCTGCAATCCCTCGAATCCGGCTCCTGCAATCCCTCAAATCCAGCTCCTGCAATCCCTGGAAACCGGCTCCTGCAATCCCTCGAATCCGGCTCCTGCAATCCCTCGAATCCGGCTCCTGCAATCCCTAGAAACTGGCTCCTGCAATCCCTGGAAACCAGCTCCTGCAATCCCTCAAATCCGGCTCCTGCAATCCCTGGAAACCGGCTCCTGCAATCCCTCGAATCCGGCTCCTGCAATCCCTCAAATCCGGCTCCTGCAATCCCTGGAAACCGGCTCCTGCAATCCCTCGAATCCGGCTCCTGCAATCCCTCGAATCCGGCTCCTGCAATCCCTAGAAACTGGCTCCTGCAATCCCTGGAAACCGGCTCCTGCAATCCCTCGAATCGGCTCCTGCAATCCCTGGAAACCGGCTCCTGCAATCCCTCGAATCCGGCTCCTGCAATCCCTCGAATCCGGCTCCTGCAATCCCTGGAAACCGGCTCCTGCAATCCCTCGAATCGGCTCCTGCAATCCCTGGAAACCGGCTCCTGCAATCCCTCGAATCCGGCTCCTGCAATCCCTCGAATCCGGCTCCTGCAATCCCTGGAAACCGGCTCCTGCAATCCCTCGAATCCGGCTCCTGCAATCCCTTGCTGGCTCCCGGACGCCCTGACATGGCTGCCGTGTAGCAGCCCCGCATGGGCTCCCTCCCTCCCCCCCGGGCACCCAAACCACGAGGGATGAGGGCGACTGACCATCTTTTTCAGCCGATAAAAGTCCTCCCAAGCCCGGGGGATCGGACCCATCACCCACCAGGGTAATGAAGAGCTCAGATCCAAAGACACCTGACAGCCAAGGCTCCTTAACGAGGCTCCACGCTATTAGAGAGTCAGGGAACTGGGGAAAGGCTCATTAACCGCAGACGAGTTCCAGTCCAAGGTCCGGGGATCCAGAACCGAACCGGGGACCTCGGGCTCTCCCGAAGATAACGGGCTCTGGGCCCAGGAGTTCGCTGTAAAGCTCCCTGGCAGGCCACGTGTCCCTGGGTGAAGAGTGGTGGCTCTGATGTACAATTACTATTCCTACCTGCACACGGGTAATTAGTCACATTGATTAGCAACAGGCGATTAGCAACAGGCGATTAACCATTCCGCAGTCCAGTGCCACTCTGCCAGGAGAAATACAGCCCCTGAGTCGGGCTGAGCTCCGTGGTAACGTCCCTCGGGCTGGGAATCAATAGACCCACCTGCTGACCAGGGGAACGGCTCACGCTCCTCATGGCGGCCTAGTCTCTGGACCAGGCTTTGTCAGCTTGGGATCCCCACTGGCCCATTCATGGCCCACTGTCACGGAGCGCCCGGGCGATGGTCTGGAACCGCTCCCTAGGGAGCCAGACCGGACTCCGGGGGAAGGGTCCCTTCTCCGTACACAGCCTGTTTCCCAGGCCAGGAGCTTCAGGGGTCCCCACTTCCACCTTCCTGGGTCTGACCTCGGAGCATTCAGCACCTTCTGCCCCTCCCTGTGCTTCCCCCAGCAAGCCCGTCTGGGCGGGGTCCTGGGGGAGCCCATGGGTTCTGCACCCCAAATCCACAGTCAGACGTGACTCTCAGCCAGCCAGCAGAATAGACGGTTTATTTGAGATGTCAGGAACCATCCAACTCACAGCTTCTCAGTCTCAACAGGGCCCCTCCGTCAGGCCCTTCTGGGGTGCTAGGAGGTGAGACCCAGATTCTGGGCTCCTGCTTCTCCCCCAGGTTTATTCGATGACTTCCATCTTGTCTAACACAGACCATGCAGCCAGTGAGCGTGAGCCCTCAGCTGGATCCATCTTGGGGCCAGAGAGCGAGATGGCTTCTCTCCCCTTCCCAGCTAGACCCAGACTCACCACACCCTCCCCAGCCCATCCGTGCTTTCCTTTGTCTGTTTCCCGGGCTGGAGGTATCACCTGACCTCCCTTCTCCTCCTGGGGTCAGATTATAGCATCAGGGATGCACCTTCCGAGGGGAGGGGTTCCCTCCTTGCTTCCAGGGTCAGTCCCTACTCCTTAAGAAATGCATAGGGTCAGTGCTCAGCAAGAGCCCCAGGGAGGCAGACATCCCACTCCCCCGCGCAGGGGCGCCGTCTGTCACCAGGGGAAGCCCCTCGGCTTCCTGTCTCCTTGGGCCGAGCCTTCAGCCCCCCTTGGTCACGCCGTGAGCTCCCTTCAGCGGGTCCCAGAATCCAAGATTCAGGGTCGAAGGGACTGTGACGAAGTGGGAGTACTGTGTGTGTGTGCCTCGGTTTCCCCTATGCATTTCTTGGGCGTCTATGTGGAGGTAAAGGAATGTGTAGCTGATGCAAAGCAAAGGTGAAGCTGTAACCTGACCCCAGGTGGGGCAGGGAGGTCAGGTGATGCCTCCTAGCCTGGGAAAGGGACAAAGGAGAGCAGGGAGGGGCCTAGAGGGGGTTGAGTGAGTCTGGGTCTGGCTGGGAAGGGCAGAGGAGCTATCCGGCTCTCTGGCCCCAAGATGGATCCAGCGGAGGGCTCACGCTCGCTGGCTGCATGGTCTGTGTTAGACCAGATGGAAGTCATCGAATAAACCTGGGGAAGAAGCAGGAGCCCAGAATCTGGGCCTCATTCTCCTAGCACCCCAGAAAGGCCTGACTGAGGGGCCCTGTTGAGACTGAGAAGCTGTGAGTTGGATGGTTCCTGACATCTCAAATAAACTGTCTATTCTGCTGCCTGGCTGAGAGTCACGTCTGACTGTGGATTCGGGGTGCAGATCCCAGGGGCTCCCCCAGGACCCCACCCAGGCGGGTTCGCTGGGGGAAGCACACGGAGGGGCAGAAGGTGCTGAATGCTCCAAGGTCAGACCCAGGAAGGTGGAAGTGGGGACCCGTGACAGAAACCTCAGGAGGTTTTAATCCAACCCCCTGCTCAAAGCAGGACCAAAGACCTGGGGGACTAAAGTCGCCGCTGGAGAGCGACTTGGACCCCTGGGACGCAGTGCACCCCCCCTCCAGCCCCTGCAGCCGGCGTGGTCACAGCAGGAGGGTCGAAGGGTCTGGAGCCAGGCCTGGGGAAGCACCAAGAGTAAAAAGTTCCAGCCTGGCCCATTCGGGTTCCCCAGAGCCTCAGCCAAGCAGTGTCCACCCCTGGCTCCCGCTCAGCCCCCGC
The DNA here is from genome assembly GCA_032164245.1 of Sternotherus odoratus. Lineage (NCBI taxonomy): Eukaryota > Metazoa > Chordata > Testudines > Kinosternidae > Sternotherus > Sternotherus odoratus. Next base: position 107,096,856 of record JAVMKO010000005.1, read on the forward strand.
TGGCCTCGCCTCAGCCCTTTGTCCAGCTGCTCACACCGGGCTGGCTTTGGGGAGGGGGGGGGGCTGAGCTCCAGGGCTGTTAGCAGCCACTTAGCAAATGTCCCAGGGGCTGGGTTAGCCATTGTCTTCATTCCCCCCCCCCCCCCCCAGGGACCTGGGCCCTAAACCTGAGCCAGCCAGGAGCCAGTCTCACCTTTGTGGTAGCCGCCTTTCCCCACCACCTAGCTATGCATGCAGCACTTGGGGAAACTGAGGCACACACAGCATTCATACAAACTAGTCCAGAAGATTCCCCCTCTGGAACACCCCCCCCCCACGAGGGCTGTCCAGGCTGGGGGCAGCTGGGCCTGGTTGGATGGGGGAGGTGCCAGGGCTTACGCTGGGCCAGGTGTGTGTCTCTGTGTGGGGGCTTTGTTCTCCGGGGGGGGGGCTCCCTGGGGGCCCCTGCAGAGTGCCGGGTTGTCCCTCGTTCCTCCTGGCTGAGCTGGGCTGTGTGTGGTCGGGGGCCAGGCGGGGGCCCTCGGGCTCCGCTCATGGGGATGCCCCGGCCCGTGTGTGACCCCCACCCCCTCCCCCCAGCTCGAGCGGCAGCTCTTTGAGGAGACGGTGAAGACCCTCAATGGCTTCTACGCGGAGGCCGAGAAGATCGGGGGCAGCTCCTACCTGGAGGGCTGCCTGGCGTGTGCCACGGCCTACTTCATCTTCCTCTGCGTGGAGACCCACTACGAGAAGGTAGGGCCGGGCCGGAGCCGGGCGGGGGGGTCGCTCGCTTACTGGGGTCGAGAAGAGCAGCCGGGTTAGTCAGGAGTCTTCATTTACTGGGGGGGGGGGGCTGTAATTCTTCGGTAAGTTCCTCCCAATGGAGCTACCCTGCAGGGCCCAGCTTCCCCAGGGCTTAGATGAATGAAAACACACACACACACACTCACACACACACTCACACACACACACTCACTCTCTCTCTCTCTCTCTCTCACACACACACTCTCACTCTCACACTCACACACACACACACTCACACACACACACTCACACACACTCACACTCTCTCTCTCTCTCTCACACACACACACACACACACACTCTCACTCTCTCTCACACACACACTCTCACACACACTCAGACACACACACTCACTCTCACACTCTCACACACACACACACACTCACACACACACACACTCACACACACACACACACTCACACACACACTCACACACACACACTCACACTCTCTCTCACACACACACTCTGGCTCTCTCACACACACACACACTCTCTCTCACACACACACTCACTCACACACACTCACACTCTCTCTCTCTCTCACACACACACACACTCACTCTCTCTTCCCCCCCCCGCCTCCCCCCAGCGGATCCCCTGCTGTCCCTGTGCACAGGGAGCTGGGCTGAGCTGCTCTTTCCAGCGGGGTCCCTCACGCGCCCCTGGCTCCCTAGGCCGGGCTGAGCAGCACCCTCAGTTGCCCCCGTTATGAGCCCCGAGTTTAGCACGTCCCTCTCCCACTTGCACCTGGTGGATGAGCGACCCCCCCAGGCTTTTGGGCCCTGCGGGGTCGTTAGCTCAGGGGGGGAGGAGCCTCGCGGGGGAGTAAACGAGGGACTTCCCCGTGAGGGGGATTTCGTGACTAATCAGACCCCCCCCCCCCCCGCAAGGCGCCTGACCCCACCTCACCTCCGGGACCAGGGTGCTGAACACCTGAGGCAGGACGGAAAAACACCCCGAGAACAGGGGATCCCACCACCCCATGCAGCGGGGTCCTGAGCGCTGGAGACCGGCAGAGCCCCCAGCCCCGTCAGTCAGGAGACGGGGCCCAGGGGGACAGAGGCAGCGGGTGGGTCTAAGCAGGACACTGACTGGGGTACGGGTAGGGGGTTGTCCCCACGCAGGGCTGGCGACAGAAATTTGGGGGCCCCCTACTCCGATAGTTTGGGCCCCCCCCCCAGCCCAGCCGCCCCCCCCAGCCCAGCCGACAGCGGATGGGCCCCCCCCCAGCCCAGCCAACGCCCCCCCCTCCCCTGGGCAGCGAGAGCTGCGTGAGCCGCCATCCCCCCCCCCCCACACACACACAGTGCTCCCGCCGGGGCCAGGCTCGGGTGTCCGGGGAGAGCCGCGCCGCCTCCCCGCCCCTTCCCCGCTCTCCAGGTCCGGCGACAAGGGGGGCACAACGGGCACAGCGGTGTAAAGTCGGGGGGCCCGGTACAGCTGTACCCGTAGTACACCCCTGTCGCCGGCCCTGTCCCCACGTTCTCCTCCTCCCCCAGGGGGACACTCACCTACCCCGGGGGGTGTTGCTGGGGGGGCCCAGTGGGACGGGGGGGCTGGCTAGCCTGAGTGAGAGGCAGCCCCAGGCGAAGGGCCCGACCCCCTGCCAGGGAGGGGCGCAGGCTGGTGTCCCGGGCCAGGGAGTGCCCAGGGCGGGGGGCTGACGGGCTGTCCCCTCCCCCCCGCAGGTGCTGAAGAAGATCTCCAAGTACATCCAGGAGCAGAACGAGCAGGTGTACGCGCCTCGGGGGCTACTGCTCACCGACCCCGTGGAACGGGGCCTGCGGGTCGTATCCTCCGGGGGCACGGGGCAGGGACGGGGGCGCGGGGGAGGATGGGGCAGGGCCGGGGGCCGGGGGGGAGGATGGGGCAGGGCCGGGGGGCGCGGGGGAGCACGGGGCAGGGACGGGGGTGCGGGGGGGCGCGGGGCAGGGACGGGGGGCGCGGGGGAGCACGGGGCAGGGACGGGGGTGCGGGGGAGCACGGGGCAGGGACGGGGGCGCGTGGGAGGATGGGGCAGGGACGGGGGCGCAGGGGAGGATGGGGCAGGGACGGGGGCGCGGGGGAGCACGGGGCAGGGACGGGGGTGCGGGGGAGCACGGGGCACGGACGGGGGCGCGTGGGAGCACGGGGCAGGGACGGGGGTGTGGGGGAGCACGGGGCAGGGACGGGGGCGCGGGGGAGCACGGGGGAGGGACGGGAGCACGGGGCAGGGACGGGGGCGCGGGGGAGGATGGGGCAGGGACGGGGGCGCGGGGGAGCATGGGGCAGGGACGGGGGCGCGGGGGAGGATGGGGCAGGGACGGGGGCGCGGGGGAGCACGGGGCAGGGACGGGGGCGCGGGGGAGCACGGGGCAGGGACGGGGGCGCGGGGGAGGATGGGGCAGGGACGGGGGCGCGGGGGAGGATGGGGCAGGGACGGGGGCGCGGGGGAGCACGGGGCAGGGACGGGGGCGCGGGGGAGGATGGGGCAGGGACGGGGGCGCGGGGGAGCACGGGGCAGGGACGGGGGCGCGGGGGAGGATGGGGCAGGGACGGGGGCGCGGGGGAGGATGGGGCAGGGACGGGGGCGCGGGGGAGCACGGGGCAGGGACGGGGGCGCGGGGGAGGATGGGGCAGGGACGGGGGCGCGGGGGAGCACGGGGCAGGGACGGGGGCATGGGCACTCTTCCCATGGGGCGCATGGCTGGAGTAAACGGGCCCCTCTGCCCCGAGCCCACGCCCGTCTCCGCCCTGGCACTCAGCTACCCCCTGGGCACAGGAGAGCCCGGCTGAACCTGGCCCCGCCTTGTCCTGCTGTCTGTCCTTAGCCCGGGCCCAGATCGAGATCTCCATCTACGAGGACAGAGGCAGCAGCGGCAGCACCAGCAGCGCCAGCACCAGCAGCGGGGGCGGGGGGGGCCGGTGACTGGCAGCGAGTCCCCGCGGGGGCCCCGCCGAGCTGCGCCGGCTGCGGTACCAGAGCACCCGGTTCTGAGCGCCGGGCGGAAGGGCTGGGGCCGCTGGGGGGGCCAGTGTGGACCTGCTGCCGGAGCGGGGTAGGCACGGGGGCGAGGGCACCTCGGGCCAAACTCCACGGGGCCCCTAGGCAGCCAGCTCAGTGCCCAGGACCTGCCAGGAGCTGCTGGGGGGCAATGGGGCCCCCCTGAGCCGGGGGTCTCCAGCTCCCGTCGGCTGCTGCCCCCCCGCTGCGATGAGTGTGGCCCTCTGCATGCTGGGCCTGCCGCAGGCCCTGCCCCGTCCTGCCAGCGAGCGCCGGGTCCCTGGTCATGTCCCCCGTCCCCACCCCCGCGATCCCTTCCCAGCTAGTGACTCCCCCAGCCCTGGTGGGGGCCGCGGCTGGGTCCCGGACCCCACCCCGCGCGAAGGAGCCCCCGCGGGACACTGGTGGACGTGCGGGGGAGAGGGAGGGGCTGGGGGTGATGGCACAGCCCAGGGGGTGCGCCCTGCCCCACGTCTGCTTCAGTCCCTATGTCCCAGCCCCGGGTCTCTGCCTGCCCCCCCTGGGGGGAGGGGGTTCGCAACAGGGGAGCTGCATGGCCCAGCCCCCCCCGCCTGCCACCCGTGTCCCCTGTATGTGCCTGTCGCTCCCCCGCAGCATGAACCGCCCCAGGCCACGGCTCGTGTGGGGCGCGTGGCCCCAGTGCTGGGGTGTGTCCTGGGGGCTGCGTCCCCCCATCACAGGTTAAAGTGCTGGCCCCACTGAGGGGGAGGAGTGACCCATCTGGACCCCCCCCCCCCCAAGGCAGCTTTCCTGGCAGGCCCCCCCCTCCCCATGTCTTGCCCACGCTGGGGGGTGCCCACGGCTCTCGGGCCTGGTGAGCTGGGTGCAGACCCAGTGGCCCAGCCCCGCTGGCCGGGTGGGGTGGGGGGAGCTGAGCTCAGCTAGTAGCCAGCGCCAGTGGGGGCGGGGGGCCCTATGGGGCGGTGGTGCTGCAGGGCCTGGGGCAGAGGGCGACAGGTGAGGGTCCCTGGCCGGGATACCGGAGCCGAAGTGAACGGCCCAATGGAGCTGGTGCTACAAGGGGGCACTGCAGGGCCTGGGGCAGAGGGCGATGGGGCCGGGCCCCACGGGCAGGGCTGAGCAGCTGGGGGCACAGAGCACTGGGAACGGCCCCTGCCCCCCGTGGACACACAATAAACCTTGTGCTGCCAGCCCAGCATCCTGCCCCCCTTCCTCCTGCGGCGTGGGGACGTGGGGCTGGCAGCTGGGGGGCCCCGGTGGCTGGAACGGGGGGGGGGCAGACAAAGGAAAGCACGGATGGGCTGGGGAGGGGGTGGTGGGTCTGGGTCTAGCTGGGAGAGGGAGAGAAGCCAACTCGCTCTCTGGCCCGAGATGGATCCAGCGGAGGGCTCACGCTCTCTCGCTGCATGATCTGTGTTAGACCAGATGGAAGTCATCGAATAAACCTGGGGGAGAAGCAGGAGCCCAGAATCTGGGTCTCACCTCCTAGCACCCCAGAAAGGCCTGACTGGATGGGCCCTGTTTGGACTGAGAAGCTGTGAGTTGGATGGTTCCTGACATCTCAAATAAACCGTCTATTCTGCTGGCTGGCTGAGAGTCGTGTTTGACTGTGGATTTGGGGTGCAGAACCCATGGGCTCCCCCAGGACCCCGCCCAGGCGGGCTTGCTGGGGGAAGCACACGGAGGGGCAGACGGTGCTGAATGCTCCGAGGTCAGACCCAGGAAGGTGGAAGTGGGGACCCCTGAAGCTCCTGGCCTGGGAAACAGGCTGTGTACGGAGAAGGGGCCCTTCACCCGGAGTCCGGTCTGGCTTCCTAGGGAGTAGTTCCAGACCATCGCCCGGGCGCTCCGTGATACCACCCCATGGCACAGTTCTCATTCTCCACCAGCCTCCCATGCAGCCCCCCGCTATGACCCGGCCTTACCCCAGGGAGCTGGCGCCAGGCCTCAGTCTCCCCCCCCCCCCCCTCGGCCCAGCGTGGAACCAGCGGGGCCCCCGGCCAGGGCGTCGCCCCCCCAACAACTCATCAGGCAGGTGCAAATAGTCTAGAGTTTATTGGGTCGCTTCTCTGGGGAGGGGCTGGAAGACTGAGCCGGGTCCAGCTCCAGACAGCGGAGTGGGGGGCTCCTCCCCCAGGCCTGGGGGCGCTGCGTGTCCTCCGGTGCCGAGAGGGGGGCCAGGTGAAGCAAACCTCGCAGGCCGAACCAGCAGGCACATGATGAGACGGAGCAAGTACCCCGGGGCCAGGCTCCGGCCCAGCGCCCAGGGGGGGGCACAGGGCCCCTCCCTGTCGGTTTTCTCAGAAAACATGCAAGGGGGGATTGGCACCCGGCTCTGCCTCCAGCCGGTCGCTGCTGGGCCCGGGCGGCTCCGGACAGAGAGGGGGAGGGGGCAGAGCGGGGAGAGGGACAGTCCAGTGCAGGGGGACGGGCTGGCTCGGGCTGGTCATTGGCCAGGGTTAAAGTGCACAGAAGTGAAGGCAGAGTCCGAGGCCCAGCGGGAGGAGGGAGCTCGGGGGGCGCCAGGCCCAGAGCCGGCTCCCTGCAGAGGGGTATCCACCGAAAAAGGCCACTTGCGCTGCACAGAGAAGGAGAGACAGAGAGGAGGGGAGGGAGGGTCAGTGGCAGACAGGTGGGGCCGAGGCCGGGTGGGACCAGCCCTGCCCTGGGGCTGGGAGCAGCTCCGGGAACCAGGCCGGGCATGTGGCTGGCGCCGAAACATCTTTAAACAGGGTCCGAGGCTCCCCAGGATCCGCCTGCCCACAGCTGGGCACTCACCCACGCAGGCCGCGCGGCCGGGCACTCACCCACGCAGGCCGCGCGGCCGGGCACTCACCCACGCAGGCCATGCGGCCGGGCACTCACCCACGCAGGCCGCGCGGCCGGGCACTCACCCACGCAGGCCGCAAGGTCAGGCACTCACCCACGCAGGCCGCGCGGCCGGGCACTCACCCACGCAGGCCGGACACTCACCCACGCAGGCCATGCGGCCGGGCACTCGCCCACGCAGGCCGTGCGGCCGGACACTCACCCACGCAGGCCATGCGGCCGGACACTCACCCACGCAGGCCGCGCGGCTGGGCACTCACCCACGCAGGCCGTGCCGTCCTCGCTGGGCACTCACCCACGCAGGCCGCGCGGCTGGACACTCACCCACGCAGGCCGGACACTCACCCACGCAGGCCGGACACTCACCCACACAGGCCGGACACTCACCCACGCAGGCTGTGCCGTCCTCGCTGGGCTCGAAGCCCCGGCTGCAGCGCCGGTTGCTGCGGCACCGGTACCCGCCGTACGTGTTGACGCAGCCCGGCCTCTCCCTGGGGCACACGGAGGGGAAGTGGGCACACTCGTCCGTGTCTGGAACGAGAGGACACAGCGTGAGCCGGGCCGCAGCCGGGGCTCCGGGGCAGGTGCTACGGGTCCCCCCCCACCAAGTGCCCCCGGCTGCAGCCCCACAGCAAATCCTTGCCCTACAGCCATGTAACAACCCCCCCCCCCCACGAGGCTGCAGCCCCCCTGCCAAGAAACCAGCCCAGAAGTGCCCTGGCCACAGCCCCTCCCCCAGCCAGCGCGATCCCATGGCTCCTGCCTGGCACAGCCCCCCCCCCCCCCCAACCCGCGACTCACCCACACAGCGTCCGTTCTCGTGCTGGGAGAATCCTTGGCCGCACTGCATCCGGGGAGAAGCAGAGACCGGGGGGCTGGGATTAGTGTGGGGAGGGGCTGCCCCAGGCCCCCCAGTTCCCCCCGCTGGGCACAGTCAGTGCGGAGCAGGCTCAGAGGCCCCCCGGGCTGCAGCCAGGCAGGGGGCACTGACTCCCCAGCGCTCTGGAGCCCACGCACCAGGGACAGCGTCGCACCGGCAGGCAGCTGGCAGGGGTGGCGGGGCCTTGGCTGCCTGGGTGAGGCCGGAGGCACCGTGTCCCTGGGCCTGTCCCGTCCAAGCAGGCGTCTGTCTGTCTGCACCCTGTGCCACGTCCCCCTCCCTGCCCCCGGCCCCGCTGCGTGCCAGGGGCGCTGCAGACACTCACCTCCAGCGGGGCGGGCGGGTGCTGCCCCTCGGCGCCCTGGGGGTAGGGAATCTCCAGCACCGAGTTGGTCTCGCTGCTGGCCACAGCCCGGGTCACCACCCTGCCGTCCGGCCACGTCACCTCCAGGCTGCGGGCTTCGTCCCGGCCTGCGGAGGAGGCGTCAGAGTGAGCGGCCGCCCAGCCTGGGGCAGGGGCAGGGCTGGGGGGAGCCGATCTCAGCAGAGTGGCCCCCTGTCTGCCCAGGGGACCCTCCGCTCCCTGCTGAGAGCAGCATCTTGGGGGGCAGTGGGGTGGGCGGGGGCCAGAGCCGAGGCACCGAGCGCTTGGCTGCCCTGCTCAGCCCCAGGCCTGGCTGGGCCGGGAACGGGGGAGGCTCATGGGGCATTGAATCGTGGGCCACCCTGCGGAGCAGCATCTGGGGAGGGCAGCAGGGACTGCTCAACCCCCCCACGGCTCCTGGCAGTGGGCCCCTTGCTATAGCCAATGCTTTGAACCCCAACTATGAGACCCCCCCAGCTCCCCACTCTCCAGGCCAATGAGTGTTAAAGGAACAGCCCCCTCCAAGTGGACTGCGGGTCGGGAGTGAGGGGCACCGGCAGAGCTGCGGGGAGGAGGGCCTGGCCTAGCAGCGGGCTGCGGGTCAGGAGTGAGGGGTACCGGCAGAGCTGGGGGGGCTGCGGGTCGAGAGCTAGGGGCACCGGCAGAGCTGGGAGGTGCCCCGAGACGGGATAGCAGGGGTCTGCCGGTCAGGAGTGAGGGGCACCGGCAGAGCTGGGGGGTGCCCCGAGCCAGGATAGCAGGGGGCTGCGGGTCAGGAGTGAGGGGCACCGGCAGAGCTGGGGGGTGCCCCGAGCCAGGAGAGCAGGGGGCTGTGGGTCAGGAGTGAGGGGCACCGGCGGAGCTGGGGGGGCTGCGGGTCAGGAGTGAGGGGCACGGCGGAGCTGGGGGGGCTGTGGGTCGAGAGCCAGGGGCACCGGCAGAGCTGGGGGGTGCCCGAGCCGGGTTAGCAGGGGGCTGTGGGAGGCAGCGCTGGGGAACACAGCGGGGGGGTCCAGTCCTGCCCTGACCCCATGTCTCCACCCAGGGGCTGCAGACGGGTGCCCAGGCTCCCGGGGGCCGCGGCAGGGCCGGGCTCCGCTCACGACTCACCTAGGCCGAAGTGGGCCACGGGCTCCATCTCGCACAGGTAGCCCGAGCCGCCGTCGATGATGCGCAGATGAGCCCCACTGCGGCGGGTGAAGAGCAGCACCCGGGCCCCCCGCGCGAAGGCCCCGAAGCGGGTCCGCGGGACGACACGGAGCCAGTTATTGGCAGCGCCCTGCGGGGACGGGGGAGGGTGAGAGGAGCCGGGTGGGGGATGGGTGCGTGAAAGGGGATGGGGGGGTAGGGGGGGTGAGAGGAGCCGGGTGGGGGATGGGTGCGTGAAAGGGGATGGGGGGACGGGGGAGGGGTGAGAGGAGCGGGGCGGGGGATGGGTGTGTGTGAAAGGGGATGGGGGGACGGGGGAGGGGTGAAAGGAGCCGGGCGGGGGATGGGTGCGTGTGTGAGAGGGGATGGGGGGAGGGGTGAAAGGAGCCGGGTGGGGGATGGGTGCGTGTGTGAAAGGGGATGGGGGGACGGGGGGGTGAGAGGAGCCGGGCGGGGGATGGGTGCGTGTGTGAAAGGGGATGGGGGGACGGGGGAGGGGTGAAAGGAGCCGGGCGGGGGATGGGTGCGTGTGTGAAAGGGGATGGGGGGACGGGGGGGTGAGAGGAGCCGGGCGGGGGATGGGTGCGTGTGTGAAAGGGGATGGGGGGACGGGGGAGGGGTGAAAGGAGCCGGGCGGGGGATGGGTGCGTGTGTGAAAGGGGATGGGGGGACGGGGGAGGGGTGAAAGGAGCCGGGCGGGGGATGGGTGTGTGTGTGAAAGGGGATGGGGGGGCGGAGGGGGGGGTGAAAGGAGCCGGGCGGGGGATGGGTGCGTGTGTGAGAGGGGATGGGGGGAGGTGTGAAAGGAGCCGGGCGGGGGATGGGTGCGTGTGTGAAAGGGGATGGGGGACAGGGGAGGGGTGAAAGGAGCCGGGCGGGGGATGGGTGCGTATGTGAAAGGGGATGGGGGGCGGGGGTGTGTGAAAGGAGCCGGGCGGGGGATGGGTGCGTGTGTGAAAGGGGATGGGGGGGGCGGGGGTGTGTGAAAGGAGCCGGGCGGGGGATGGGTGCGTGTGTGAAAGGGGATGGGGGGGCGGGGGGAGGTGAAAGGAGCCGGGCGGGGGATGGGTGTGTGTGAAAGGGGATGGGGGGATGGGGGGTGTTCTGGGAATGGTTTGTAGGATACACTGTGCCTCAATCCCCCTTTGTCAGCTGGGGGGGAGAAGGGCTGGATCCTTGGGGTGGGGCCGCGCTGGAGCGTCCTGCTCTCAGTGGTCCCCCAGGCCCTCCTGCGGTGACCGCGCCGGCTGCAGGGGCAGAAGGGGGGTGCACTGCGCCCCAGGGGTCTCTCGGGAGGACTGGCGGAAGGTGTGACGGGAAAAGGTGATGCTGGGATGTAACCTGACCCCGGCCAGGTGATGGGAAGCTGGATGTCTGTGTGATTCTAACAAAGGCTGGGGGGAGGAGGCAGGGAGGGGGAGGGAAACACTTTGGCTGGGCTTTTGGTCGGGGTGCTAGGGAGAAAGAAGTCTGGGAACAAGGCCGGGAGCCCAAAACCCTGGGCCTCATCTCCCGGCCCCCAGAAGGGCCTGACTGAGGGGTCCTGTCTAGACTAGGAAGCTCTGAGTTGGATGTTTCCTGTCATCTCAATAAACCTTCTAATCTACTGGCTGAGAGTCCCTGTGAATCCCAGGAAGTGGGGTGCAGGGACCGGACTCCCCACACTCCGTGACAGAAGGGAGCTCACGGCGTGACCCAGGGGGGCTGAAGGCTCGGCCCACGGAGGCGGGGAGGCCGAGGGGACAGAGCGAGCCCCCGGGGGGGGGGGGGACTCCCCGGCTGTTGAAAGCACCGGCCTGAGTCCCTGGCGGGGGCAGAGGCTGGCTGGGACGGGCGGTTGCTGAGCGCACCAGAAGGGTTTGGCCGTGTGACTGGCAGGCAGGAAACAAGAGCCGAACGGTGAGACCTGCCCCTCCGGGGGCATCGCCCGCCCTGCAGGGGGAGGGGGCTCCGCGGGGGGCAGCAGCTGGCGCGGCTGGAGAAGGGCGATGGGCCCGAGAAGCAGGTTCGAGGAGGGTCTGAGAGCAGCAGAGGCAGCAGCTGGGGGCGTCCTCGCGACCCGGAGCCCCCCGTCTGCGTCACACACAGGCCAAGTGGGGGGCAGGGCCCTTTGGGGCTGGGGGAGGCTCCCCAGGAGCTCATGGGGGATGATCCCTGAGGGGAGCCCCACAGCACTCGAGCCCTGCCTGACTTCCTTCCGAGCAGGGCCGGAGCACCCAGCCTGGGACACTGTGATGGGGAAACTGAGGCACGCACGGTATTAGAACATAAGAAAGGCCGTACTGGGTCAGACCAACGGTCCATCCCGCCCCATATCCTGTCTACCGACAGTGGCCAATGCCAGGTTCCCCGGAGTGAGTGAACCTGACAGGTAATGATCCAGTGATCTCTCTCCTGCCGTCCGTCACCCCCCTCTGACAGACAGAGGCTAGGGACACCATTCCTTACCCAGCCTGGCTAATAGCCATTAATGGACTTAACCCCCATGAATTTATCCAGTTCTCTTTTAAACCGTGTATAGTCCTAATCTTCACAGCCTCCTCCGGCGAGGAGTTCCACAGGTTGACTGAGCTCTGGGTGAAGATTTTACAGTCTTTACAGCAAAGCCCCACTGTGGCCAGGGGGTGAACATGGGCCCCACGCACCTGGGTGCCCCTGAAGACGGAAAGCGGCTGCGCCATGGACTCGCCGTGGGACAGGATCAGGTCCAGCAGCCCATCGCCATCGAAGTCAGTCACCACCCCCCCTGCAACGACGGGGGTGGGTGGGGTGTGTCAGCTCCCAGCACAGTCCCCCGCCTCCCCGGCCCAACTCTGCCCGGCTCTCACACCAGCCCCGGCTCAGGGGACCACGATCCAGCCCAGCCCAGTCGGCCAGAGGGAGCCCTGGCTACAAAGGGCTGTTTCAGTGGCAGAGGCAAGGGGTAGAACCCAGGAGTCCTGGCTCCCAGCCCCCTGCTCTGACCCCATAGACCCCACACCGCTCCCAGAGCTGGGGATGGAACCCAGGAGTCCTGGCTCCAGCCCCCTGCTCTGACCCCATAGACCCCACACCGCTCCCAGAGCTGGGGATGGAACCCAGGAGTCCTGGCTCCCAGCCCCCTGCTCTGACCCCATAGACCCCACACCGCTCCCAGAGCTGGGGATGGAACCCAGGAGTCCTGGCTCCCAGCCCCCTGCTCTGACCCCATAGACCCCACACCGCTCCCAGAGCTGGGGATGGAACCCAGGAGTCCTGGCTCCCAGCCCCCTGCTCTGACCCCATAGACCCCACACCGCTCCCAGAGCTGGGGATGGAACCCAGGAGTCCTGGCTCCCAGCCCCCTGCTCTGACCCCATAGACCCCACACCGCTCCCAGAGCTGGGGATGGAACCCAGGAGTTCTGGCTCCCAGCCCCCTGCTCTGATCCCATAGACCCCACACCGCTCCCAGAGCTGGGGATGGAACCCAGGAGTCCTGGCTCCCAGCCCCCTGCTCTGACCATTAGGTCCTGCTGCGTGTCAGTAGGCTCTTCACTGCTCTGCCCGTTGCCCAGCAGTGTGTACAGAGCCAGCCCCAAGGTTCAGGGCCCTGGGAATGGGGTTACGTCAGCAGCCACTGGCCTGGGCCAGGCTTGGCTCACTGGGGCCCCTCACCCTGACCCCCATGAACTGGCAGAGGAGGGCGCGGAGGGGCCAGGCCGGGGCCCCGCTGTTCTGGGGCAGGGACGGGAGAGGACAATGGAGCCAGCGACCCGGAGCCAACCCAGCATTCGCCGCCTCACTCCCCTTCCCATGCAGCGGCTGCAGCTCCCCGTGTCACCCCACTGACCCCCACAGCGCGCAGGGGTCCCCAGGCATCTCAGCCCCTGGCCCGGCCCCCGGGGGACTCACCAGTGCCCCGGCCCTCGGGCTCCATGGCATCTCCAGGGTTCAGCTCTTCGATGCCGGGGTCCGAGTGCTCCCTGCGGACGACCCTGCGGGGCCAGGCAGGGGACGAGGGTGAGAACCGGCTGCCCGAGCCCCTGCACGCCTGTGGTCACGCAGCCCCCTGGCCCCACGCGGGGTCCCTGGGCCGCGGCCATGCGGGGCGAGAGCCCGGGCCGGTGCTACAGCCCGGCGGGGAGCCCGGCCTGGTCCCCAGCGTCGTCTCCCTTCCACCTCAGGCAGGGACAGGCCATGGCCGGGGGGCTCGGAGCCCCGGCTGGAGGGTCTGTGCCGGGATCCAGCAGAGCCAGACGGGCCAATGGCCCAGGGCCGGAGGGTGGCCATGGGGCCGGCCGTGTGGGGACTTGGCAGGCCCTAGTCCCTCCTGCGAAATGGGGCTGGGCCCTGTGACGGTAAAAGGTGATGCTGGGATGTAACCTGACCCCAGCCAGGTGATGGGACGCTGGATGTCTGTGTGTTTCTAACAAAGGCTTGGGGGGAGGGGACAGGAAGGAGGCAGGAAAACAGTTTTTGGCTGGGCTTTGGTTCAGGGTAGGAGGGAGAAAGAAGACGAGGAACAAGGCTGGGAGCCCAAACCCCTGGGCCTCATCTCCCGGTCCCCCAGAAGGGCCTGACTGAGGGGTCCTGTCTAGACTAGGAAGCTCTGAGTTGGATTGTGTTCCTGTCATCTCAATAAACCTTCTGATCTACTGGCTGGCTGAGAGTCACTGTGAATCCCAGGAAGCGGGGGTGCAGGGACCGGACTCCCCACACCCCGTGACAGGCCCGCCCCTGGGGCTGAAGCCGACCTCGCTATCTGGGCAGCACCCCCAGCGGGTAGCCTGGGTTGCCCCACGGGAGACCCAGTCCTGCCCCAAAGAGCTCAGCCCCGATCCGGCAGTGGGGTCGTGTGGGCCTGGCCGGTGGGGCCCTTCCTCCCACACAGCAGATGAGGCCTGAGCCCAGAGGCGCTGCTGAGAGTGGGTGTGGGGCACAGGGCAGGGAGCTCACTGCAGTGCCTGTTGGCTGGGGCGAAGCAAGGGTGCCACCACCCCCCCCCGAACCAGCAGCAGAGCCAGCACCTGGAGGGGAAACCCCCCAGATGGCTTAACCCTTTCCCTGCCCACTACCTGTGGCGAAGTGGGAGTACTGGGTGTGCGTGCCTCGGTTTCCCCTATGCAGTTCTTAAGGAATAGGGGCTGACACTGGAAGCAAGGAGGCGACGCCCTCCCCTCAAGGAGGCATCCCAGAGGCTGTGATCTGACCCACGGAGAAGGGGCCCTTCACCCGGAGTCCGGTCTGGCTCCCTAGGGAGCGGTTCCAGACCATCGCCCGGGCGCTCCGTGACACCACCCCACTGTGCAGACCCTACTCCAGGCGCTGGGCAGACACCACACAGGAAAGGCGCCCTGGGGCAGCTGCATGTCGATGAGAGACTTGGCACATCAACCAACAGGAGACGGCACCAGGGGGAGCGCCCAGCGGCCGGTCCTGGGGCCGGTTTTATTAAAAAATGATCCGGGGGCCTGGAGCGCATGACAACTGGGGAGAGGCTGAGAGAACTGGGATTGTTTAGTCTGCAGAAGAGAAGACTGAGGGGAGATTGGATAGCTGCTTTCAACTACCTGAAAGGGGGTTCCAAAGAGGATGGATCTAGACTGTTCTCAGTGGGGCAGATGACAGAACAAGGAGTAATGGTCTCAAGTTGCAGTGGGGGAGGTCTAGGTTGAATATTAGGAAAAACTTTTTCACTAGGAGGGTGGTGAAGCACTGGAATGGGTTCCCTAGGGAGGTGGTGGAATCGCCTTCCCTAGAGGTTTTTTGGGTCAGGCTTGACAAAGCCCTGGCTGGGATGATTTAGTTGGGGTTGGTCCTGTTTTGAGCAGGGGTTGGATTAGAACCTCCTGAGGTCCCTTCAACCCTGAGAGTCTAGGACAGGCTGGGCGAGTCCTGGAGAGGGGTCCTGGCACTGCCCAGGGGGCACCAGCGCACAAGTCCTGCGGAGAGGGCACCGTACAGCATGCAGAGCTGTGCCCCCAGCAGGCACCTGGCCGCTGCACTGATACTATCCACCCGGGACAGACGAGTGGTTTGGTGCTAACGAGCCCTCAATCCCCACGATTAACGAGGGGCTGCTGCGTGGAGCCCGGGGCATTAGCAAAGGGTTTAGTCGCAGCGGCTGGTGCCCACAGGCTCTGGCAGGCAGACGTCCTGCTCCTGGGCATCGAGCACAGCTCCATGCCAGGGGCACTGGGACGCAGGCTGGGCTGGCCGGGGCAGTCCGCCCATCCTCCCTCCCTGCCTCCTGGGCACGCGGCCCCCAGCTCTCCCAAGCCCCAGGCGGCGGGTGGCCCTACCGGAAGAGGCGGTTGGCGGAGGAGCCCCGGTACGCGATGTTGTTGAAGAACACCTCCAGTTCCTGGTCGTTGTCGAAGTCGGCGGCGAGGACAGTGCGGACGGGGGAGGGCATGGAGAACTTGGGCGTGGCGACGTCCTGTGGGAGAGACAGGTCAGCGGGGAGGAAAAGGAGTCAAGGCTCGTGTGTGTGTGTGTGAGTGTGTGTGAGTGAGTGTGCGTGTGTGTGTGTGAATGTGTGTGTGTGAGAGTGAGTGTGTGCGTGTGTGTGTGTGTGAGTGTGCGTGTGTGTGAGTGTGCGTGTGTGAGTGTGTGTGTGTGTGAGTGCGTGTGTGTGTGTGTGAGCGTGTGTGTGTGTGTGAGTGTGCGTGTGTGTGTGAGTGTGTGTGTGTGAGTGTGTGCGTGTGTGTGTGAGTGTGTGTGTGAGTGTGTGTGTGTGAGTGAGTGTGAGCGTGTGCGTGTGCGAGTGTGTGTGTGTGTGAGTGCGCGTGAGTGAGCGTGTGTGTGTGTGTGTGTGCGTGTGTGTGCGTGTGTGTGTGAGTGAGTGTGCGTGTGTGAGTGTGTGTGTGTGAGTGTGCGTGTGAGTGTGAGTGTGTGTGTGAGTGAGTGTGTGAGTGAGTGTGTGTGTGTGTGCGCATGTGACCACGGCCTGTTGCCTTGTCCCCTGGACGAGAGCCCGGGCACGTGGCCCACAGAGCGATGGGCGAGCTGCTGCTGGTGCTCGCAGCACGGCCACATGTGACAGAGGGGGCAGCGCCAACGGCTATCTTTAGGAGTCCAGTGTGCCTCAGTTTCCCCGGGTGGGACAGGGCTGCTTGCTCTCAGGGGAGGCTGAGACCGGGGGGGGGGGGGGGCCTGGCCATCTGGGTCTGGCCTCAGATCAATGGAGATTTGAGCCACTGATGACAAATCCAGTCCCCAGGACACGGGGACCCAGCACCCCATCTCCCCCTCTGCACAGGGAGGCTGAGCCACGCCCCCCACTTGAGATGAAGGGCTGGGAGGGGGTGGGGGGCTCAGAGGGGGCTGCTGGGAGAAGTGGGGGCTCTCACAGGGAGTGGGACTGAGGGGGTCTCAGCCCAACAGAGCTGGAACCCAGGGGCTCCCCAGAATGGGCTGGGAGTGACCCCCCCAGGGAGAGCTGGAACAGCAACAAGCCCCCCGGGGGGGTGGCCGGCGGGGGGGACTGGGGCCCCTCGGCAGCGTGTGGGCCCCACTCTCACCCGGAAGCGGCCCCGCCCCCCGGCGCTGCTCTGCAGGTAGAGGCGGGGGGGGGGGGGGGACTGGGGCCCCTCGGCAGCGTGTGGGCCCCACTCTCACCCGGAAGCGGACCCGCCCCCCGGCGCTGCTCTGCAGGTAGAGGCGGGGGGGGGGGGGGACTGGGGCCCCTCGGCAGCCTGTGGGCCCCACTCTCACCCGGAAGCGGCCCCGCCCCCCGGCGCTGCTCTGCAGGTAGAGCCGGTGGGGCCCGTTCCAGTTGCCGTAGACGACGTCCACTTTGCCGTCGCGGTTGAAGTCGGCCAGGGCCACGCCGCGGCCGTGCTGGGAGGGGTCGTCTAGGCCTGCAGGACAGCAGAGGAGACACCCCCAGCCCCACTGCACAGGGAGCCCCAGCTCCGCCCGGGCTGGCACCGCGGGGGGCACTGTGTGGCACCGCGTCCCCAGAGAGCGGGGGGGGAGGTGCCCGGGCTGGCACCGCGGGGGGCACTGTGTGGCACCGCGTCCCCAGAGAGCGGGGGGGGAGGTGCCCGGGCTGGCACCGCGGGGGGCACCGTGTCCCCAGAGAGCGGGGGGGAGGTGCCCGGGCTGGCACCGCGGGGGCACTGTGTGGCACCGTGTCCCCAGAGAGCGGGGGGGGGGTTGTGAGAGGGGGGAGGTTCCCGGGGGCATCACTCACCCACACTGGCACCGCGTCCCCAGAGAGCGGGGGGGGGAGGTGCCCGCACTGGCACCGCGTCCCCAGAGAGCGGGGGGGGGGAGGTGCCCGGGCTGGCACCGCGGGGGGCACTGTGTGGCACCGTGTCCCAGAGAGCAGGGGGGGAAGTTGTGAGAGGGGGGAGGTGCCCGGGGGGCATCACTCACCCACACTGGCACCGCATCCCCAGAGAGCGGGGGGGGAGGTGCCCGGGCTGGCACCGCGGGGGGCACTGTGTGGCACCGTGTCCCCAGAGAGCAGGGGGGGAAGTTGTGAGAGGGGGGAGGTGCCCGGGGGGGCATCACTCACCCACACTGGCACCGGGTCCCCAGAGAGCGGGGGGGGAGGTGCCCGGGCTGGGGAGCGTCACTCACCTGCACTGGCACCGCGTCCCCAGAGAGCGGGGGGGGATGCAGGGGGGAGGTGCCCGGGGGGGTCACTCACCCACACTGGCCGCCGCGTCCAGGAAGCTGCCGTCCCCCTGGTTGTGGAAGAGGAAGTTGGGCCCGTTCTCGTTATCGCAGAAGATGTCTGAGGCGCTGGCGCTCAGGATGGGGCCCACGGCCACCCCCCGGCCGCCTGGGGACAGCAGGGCAGGGTCAGGGCACCCGCAGCCCCCTCGTCCCCCTGTGCCCCCCACCTTCCCCCCATCCCCTCCCGCTCGGCCCCCTAGAGCCCCCTCGTCCCCCTGTGCCCCCCACCTTCCCCCCATCCCCTCCCGCTCGGCCCCCTAGACCCCCTCGTCCCCCTGTGCCCCCCACCTTCCCCCATCCCCTCCCGCTCCACCCCCTAGAGCCCCCTCGTCCCCCTGTGCCCCCCACCTTCCCCCATCCCCTCCCACTCCACCCCCTAGAGCCCCCTCGTCCCCCCTGTGCCCCCACCTTCCCCCATCCCCTCCCACTCCACCCCCTAGAGCCCCCTCGTCCCCCTGTGCCCCCCCTTCCCCCATCCCCTCCCGCTCCACCCCCTAGAGCCCCCTCGTCCCCCTGTGCCCCCCACCTTCCCCCATCCCCTCCCGCTCCACCCCCTACAGCCCCCTCATCCCCCCTGTGCCCCCCACCTTCCCCCATCCCCTCCCACTCCACCCCCTAGAGCCCCCTCGTCCCCCCTGTGCCCCCCACCTTCCCCCATCCCCTCCCGCTCCACCCCCTAGAGCCCCCTCGTCCCCCCTGTGCCCCCCACCTTCCCCCCATCCCCTCCCGCTCCACCCCCTACAGCCCCCTCGTCCCCCCTGTGCCCCCCACCTTCCCCCATCCCCTCCCACTCCACCCCCTAGAACCCCCTCGTCCCCCCTGTGCCCCCCACCTTCCCCCATCCCCTCCCGCTCCACCCCCTAGAGCCCCCTCGTCCCCCCTGTGCCCCCCACCTTCCCCCCATCCCCTCCCGCTCCACCCCCTACAGCCCCCTCGTCCCCCCTGTGCCCCCCACCTTCCCCCATCCCCTCCCGCTCCACCCCCTAGAGCCCCCTCGTCCCCCCTGTGCCCCCCACCTTCCCCATCCCCTCCCGCTCCACCCCCTAGAGCCCCCTCGTCCCCCCTGTGCCCCCCACCTTCCCCCATCCCCTCCCGCTCGTCCCCCCACCTTCTGCTCCCCGATCCCCTCCCGCTGGGCCCCTCCCACAACACCTCACCCCCATGCTGCCCCCACCTGCGTGTCCCCGCACCCCCCCCATGGGCCCCTCCCACAACACCTCACCCCCCATGCTGCCCCCACCTGTGTATTTGTTGACCCCGGCCTCAGCAGCCACGTCGGCCAGCACCACGATGCCTCGGGGGGGGTCGCTGGCCGCCACGTCCATCTCCAGCAGCGCGTGGGGGCCCAGGTTGGCGTTGGCGTAGTTGGCGATGTAGATGGCGTATCGGCCGGAGCCCTGCGGGCACGGGCATGCGGGTGAGGGCAGAGCCCGGCTGGGCAGCCAGCAGTCAGCGGGGATCCCCTGGCTGGGGCAGCAGCAGGCCTAGGAAGGGGCTTCCCTGTCGCTCTGGGATGGAGCCGGCAGGGTCCTGGGGGCGCCCCTCTCCCCAGGGGTCCCTGCAGCCTGCGGGCTCTGGCCAGCCCCACCGGGAGCAGATCAGAGCCCCCCAGCATGGGCTGGTGGGGGTGCGGGGGGCTGCAGGCTGCTGCTCCCCGGGGCGCTGTGCTGCTCTCGTGGCCCCCCAGCCCCGCTGGGACAGTCACCCGAGGCCTGGACCTGCCAAGATTTGGTGTCTGTCCGGTTCCCCCCTCCCCCCCAGCATGCTGGGAATTCTCATGCTGCGTCCTCTCCCCACCCCGCTGTCCCCCACTTAGCCCACCCCCCCACATCTCAGACCCCTCCTCTCCACCCCATGGCTTAGCCCCACTCCCCAAACCCCATTCCTCCCTGGTCCTCACCCCATGGCACAGCCCCACTCCCCCTTACCTGACCCCCAAATGCCCCACTCCAGAGCTCAGCTCTGCTCCCGTTCCACTCCCCCCAGCCTGGCTCCCCTGGGTCAGCCCTGCTCCCCCCCCCCCCCCCCCACTGTTCCCTTGCACCAGCCGGGCCCTGATTTAGTGATAATGGTGGAAAACCAGCAGGAGGAGGAGGAAAGAGCAGGTGACAGGAGCATCAATCACCCGCCAGGCCGCTCCGGGGAAAGGCTGCAGGGCCCTGACACCTCAAAGGGGGGGGGGGGGAAACGTAGCACCCTGACAGCCGGGGGGGGGAGAACCTAGCACCCTGAGAGCCGGGGGGGGGGGGGGAGAACCTAGCACCCTGACAGCCGGGGGGAAACCTAGCACCCTGACAGCCGGGGGGGGGGGGGGAGAACCTAGCACCCTGACAGCCAGGGGGGGGAGAACCTAGCACCCTGACAGCCGGGGGGAAACCTAGCACCCTGACAGCCGGGGGGGGGAGAACCTAGCACCCTGACAGCCGGGGGGGGGGGAGAACCTAGCACCCTGACAGCCGGGGGGGGGAACCTAGCACCCTGACAGCCGGGGGGGAACCTAGCACCCTGACAGCCGGGGGGGAGAACCTAGCACCCTGACAGCCGGGGGGGGAACCTAGCACCCTGACAGCCGGGGGGGGGGGAACCTAGCACCCTGACAGCCGGGGGGGGACCTAGCACCCTGACAGCTGGGGGGGGGGAGAACCTAGCACCCTGACAGCCGGGGGGGAACCTAGCACCCTGACAGCCGGGGGGGGACCTAGCACCCTGACAGCTGGGGGTGGGGGGAGAACCTAGCACCCTGACAGCCGGGGGGAACCTAGCACCCTGACAGCCGGGGGGGGGGAGAACCTAGCACCCTGACAGCCGGGGGGGGGGAGAACCTAGCACCCTGACAGCTGGGGGGGGGAGAACCTAGCACCCTGACAGCCGGGGGGGGACCTAGCACCCTGACAGCCGGGGGGGGAGAACCTAGCACCCTGACAGCCGGGGGGGGGAGAACCTAGCAGCCTGACAGCTGGGGGGGGGAGAACCTAGCACCCTGACAGCCGGGGGGGGGGAACCTAGCACCCTGACAGCCGGGGGGGGGGAGAACCTAGCAGCCTGACAGCCAGGGGGGGGGGAACCTAGCAGCCTGACAGCCAGGGGGGGGGGAACCTAGCACCCTGACAGCCGGGGGGGGAAGCCTGGGTCCCTGATACCCCAACAGCTGGGGGTCACTTGTGGGGCAGAGGGCCGAGGCCGAGATGGGAGAGGCCCAGAAGTGTCACCTCGTCCCCACTCACCCAGCGACAGCCTGGGGAGTGAGAGGGAATTTGGGGAACAGAGCCCGACCTGGGTGGTAAGGAAGCTCCCGCCCTGCCCCCCACGACCCCGCTGCGCCCGCGTCCCCAGCTCCGAGGGCCCCCAGCCGGGCTCGCTGCCCACTCACCGTCCGGTCCACGCAGGCCACCGAGCGCCCGGCGAAGCGGTTGGCCACTGCCCGGTTCACCTCGTCGCTCAGCAGGTCCTCCCAGCGCCCCGCCCGGAACTTGAACAGCTTGTCCGGGTAGGTGGCCAGGCCTGGGGAGGAGAGAGGGTCAGGGGGGTGGGCAGGGGCAGGGGGGTGGGGGCCAGGACTGGGGAAGACGGGGGCCAGGCCTGGGGGGGGAAGAGAGTCAGGGGGGTGGGAGAGAGGGTCAGGGGCTAGGCAGGTGGGTGGGGTCCAGGCCTGGGGGGGTAGAGAGTCAGGGGGGTGGATGGGGGCCAGGCCTGGGGTGGGCGGGGGCCAGGCCTGTGGGGGGGGGGAGAAAGTCAGAGGGGTGGGAGCCAGGCCTGGTGGGGAGAGGGTCAGGGGGGTAGGCAGGGGGGTGGGGGCCAGGCCTGGGGGGGTAGAGTGTCAGGGGGGCAGATGGGGGCCAGGCCTGGAGTGGGCGGGGGCCAGGCCTGGTGGGGAGAGAGGGTCAGGCGGGTGGGCGGGGGCCAGGCCTGGGGCAGGGGGGCGGCCATTGATTCTTTGCTGAAAGCACAAGTGCACCAGGAGAGGAGCAGGGGACGAGTCGGCTCAGCGTG
>JAVMKO010000005.1:107118665-107208665 GCA_032164245.1 Sternotherus odoratus
CTCACAAGCTCCGGCCTCAGGTAGATGCCAGGCTGGGGGCTCTGGGGCGAGGGGCAGCCTGCCAGGGGGCTCTCCGGGCAGCCTGGAGCCAGGCAGGAGACGGTGCCCCCCTCCCAGCTCTCCCAGTGCCCCCTGACCTGACCCCCTACTACAGGGGCCATTCTGTGCCGGGCATCCCCGAGCACCCCGCAGTGTCCTGCTCGGCCTCCCTGTCCGACGCCACGGGACTCACCGGGGCAGATGCCTGCTCCCTGGAGCCTCCCCAGCACCCCTGGGACCTGCCAGGCAGGGGGCAGGGCATGGAGCTGAGGGTGAAGCGCCCAGGGGCCGGGGGGTGGACAGTTGAGAGGCCGGGGGCGGGGGCAGGCCAGCCTCTCACGGTCTCTCTGTCCCCGCAGGTCACCCGGACGTTGGGGATCCCGGGGCTGAAGCAGGCCATGGAGTGGTTCGGGTACCACGGCGGACCCTGCCGGGACCCCCTGCGCCCGCTGAGCGAGGCCCAGAGGCAGGAGCTGCGCAGGGACTTCAGCGCCAATGGCTGGCTGTGAGGGGGAGGGACCCTCACTCCCCCCCCCTCGGCTCACCTTCCCCTCACTGGCACCCTCCCTCTCTGCTTCTCCAGGTGCCCCCCACCTCACTGCCTGACAACTGAGCTGGCCAAGGGGCCACAGCCCCTCCCCCCACAAGCCCCCTGTGGTGGGGCAGAGCTGAGGGATTCCCAGGTCCCTCCAGCCCCTGGGCCGGCCCAGAGCCGCTCCCCCCACCCCACACTTCCCGGAGAGACCTGCTGCTCCGCTCTCACGGCCACCAGGGTGTCCGGCTCAGCCCCGGCTCTCGGGCCAGGCCCCGGGGAATCTGACCCCCAGGCCAGGCTGGGCCTGGGCCCCTCAGGGCCCTGGGGTTCCCCATTGCAGGCCATGGTTCCCAGGGGGGTGACCGGGGCAGACCCCACTCAGGGGGCAGCCCAGCTCTGCTTTCACTAGCTAACATGATGCCCTGGCACTGCCCCGTGCAATCGCACACTCGGGAACCATGCTCAGCAGGTGGTGGTGCCAGCAGTTCTATTCCTCGCCCCAACCCCCTCGCCCAGCCCCTGTGCCCCCCAAATCGCAGCTCTCCAGGGGGTCAGAGTCTAGGAATATGCTGCTGCCCCATGGCAATGGGCATCGCTTGCCCTGGGCCCCTGGCTACCGGGGTTGGGTGGGAATCCCGCCAGCTGCGGTGGGCGAGCTGCACAGGACGCCCCCCAGCCCGGGGTGCAGAGGCGGCGGGGACCTCGGCCGTGCTGGAGCCGGGCGGCCCTGGCAGTGTGACCGGGGCTGTAAGGCGGGAGTGTCCCTGGCGCACCGTGAGCTGTCAATAAACCCCTGGAAGGCACCC
The DNA here is from genome assembly GCA_032164245.1 of Sternotherus odoratus. Lineage (NCBI taxonomy): Eukaryota > Metazoa > Chordata > Testudines > Kinosternidae > Sternotherus > Sternotherus odoratus. The sequence goes on from JAVMKO010000005.1 coordinate 107,120,046, forward strand.
GCCTCCGCCCTCCTCACTCCCGGGAAGCGCGGCCTGGGCAGCCGGGGGGGCAGCCGGGCGCTATCCTCGCCCCGCAGGGGTGCTGCAGAGCAGGGCTCCCAGCCGCAACATGGGGCTTGGGCCCCAGGGCAAGTGTCCTCCTGGCTGGCACGCACCAGCTCCCAGGAGGCGCAGGGCTATGCCAGCGAATCAGGGCCTGGCCCCAGCTCCTGGGCATGCTGCCCTTTCCCCACTGGAGCGGCCCTGCCCCCTGCCACTCCTGTGAGGCAGCAGGAATGCGGGAATGCTCTGTCCTCTGACTCTGGGAAGTGGCCATACCTGGAGCTGTAACCTGACCCCAGGTGGAGGAGGGAGGTCACCTGACCTCCTGCTTGGGAAAGACAAAGGGAAGCGGGAGGGGAAGTTTCAGTCGGGGTCTGGCTGGGAAGAGGGAGAGCTCAGGCAGGCTGCCTAGATCTCTGGCCCCCAAAATGGATCCAGCTGAGGGGTCACGCTCGCTGTATGGTCTGGGTTAGACCAGGTACCGGTCATCGAATAAACCTCTGTTTGACTGTGGATTTGGGGGGCAGGATCCGGGCTCGCTGGGGGAAGCCCACGGAGGGGCAGAAGGTGCTGAATGCTCCGAGGTCAGACCCAGGAAGGTGTAAACAGGGACCTCTAAGCTCCTAGCCCTGGAGACAGGCTGTCTACGGAGAGGGGACGCTTCCCCCAGAGTCCTGACCGGCGTCCTAGGGAGCAAGTTCCAGACCCTCGCCCGGGCGCTCCGTGGCACCTCCCCACTGCAGCAGGGCATGGCCAGCCAGCTAGCCGGGACACCCAGAGCCCAGCGCCAGAGCTGGGCAAGGACACAAGGCCGGGGTCTCTGAAAAGGGCTCCAGGCACCGCTGCCTCAGCGGGACCCCGCCCCTGCCATGTTCCAGCTGCAGGGGCTCTCTGGGCCCCTCCCCCCGCTCAACCCCCTGGGGATCACCCCCTGAGCTGGGGGACGAAGGGAGGACAGCAGGCCCGGCCCCCACTCACCCCACAGAACCACACACAACGGGGCAGGTTTGGCAACGTGGTTTATTCGCCGAGGCCCTGCGGGGGCGGCGCAGGACACAGCAAGGCACCGGGGCAGTAGCGTGGACAGGGCCGCGAGAAGACGGCTCCCCAGCCGGGCCGGGCCCCGGGCCCCTCCCCGCACCGGCTCCTGCTCCCAGGAGACAGGCAGTGGGGGGAGAGTCCTGGGTGCCGCCCTGGGAGCCCAGCCCGGCTCCCCCCACCTCACACTGCTGGTGCCCCTCAGCCCCTGCTCTTCCTGGGCCGCAGCACAGTTCTGCCCCTTGCCCCGCCCTGCAGCCCCCAGAGACAGGCACTCGCCAGGCCCCCAGCGCTCCCCAAATCCGTTCAGGGGACGGCTCACCCCGGGCAGTGCAGACCCCCAGCGCCCGTGGGCCCTTGGCGCAGCCTCTCAGCACAGCAGCGAGGGAGACGCTTGGAACATGGGCCGGGGCTACAGAGCGCCCCCGGCTCATAGCCCTGGCTGACCCTGTGCCAAGGCACGGACAGGCAATAGTGACCAGGCAGCCATACGCCCCTGGGAGAGCTGAGGGGGAGGCACGGGCCATGGGGCCAGGACACCCACAGCATGGGAAGGGGGGGGGTTCCCTGCCCCCAGCCTCAGGACAAGAAGGGGCAGGGAGATACCAGCTCCCTGCCACAGTCACCACATCCCACTGGTGAATTCAGGCACCCTGCTGGGGGGGGGGGGGGCACAGCCTGGGCACTCCCCCAGTCCATCATGCCTGGCTTTGGGGACGCAGGTGCAGCAAGTCCCAGCTGCATCCCCTGAAACCACGGGCACCACGGCCTGGCAGATTGCCCCCTCCCCTGCCCCACACTGCCCACAGCTGGGCTGGCCGCAGGGGTTGTGCCTGGGGGTCGGTATGGAGGGTACTGCTTGCCCCATGGCAGGGAGCAGAGCCCCAGGGAAGGGGGTCTCCCGTCTCTACCCAGTGGGGGGCAGCATTCAGAGCCCCCAGGATCCAGGACGTGGGCACGCGGAGGAAGTTCTGTAGCCAGCCGCAGGGAGGTGGCCAGCCATGCTGGGGCCAATGACAAGCAGGCAGCCAGGATCTGCCAACGCCCCCCACCCCCCTGCCCTGTCTGGACCCCGCAGGCTCTCGGAGCCAGGCCGGCCCACGGCAGGAGGGAGCCTGGGTGGGCGGCACGGTCACGCCGGGAGGTCGTGTGCGGACTTGGAGGCACTTTGAGCTCTCTGGACCACGGCCGGGCACTTCTCCCGCCGCAGCAGCTTGTTGTTCTCAAAGAAGCCCTCGCTGCGGGGCGCCCCGTGGGAGCCGTCGGGGAAGGTCAGGAGCCCTGGGGGAGGGAAGAGCAGGGAGTCACGGGGAAGGGAGGGGCAGGGCGGGGTCGAGGAGCGGGGCCAAGGGGGCCAAGGGGGGAACGGGGGCCGTGCTCTGCCCAGGCTGTTCGTGCTGCAGCTGCTCGCGGGCTGCCGGGACTCACCGAAGCCGTCCACACGCCCACTCTTGAACTCGCCCTCGAAGGTCATCGAGTCGTAGCGCGTGAAAACTCCGACGCCATTGAACTTCCCCTGCACGAACTCCCCCTCGTACCTGCCCAGACAGACAGCCCTGCAGAGTCAGACTCGCGCCCCCCGCCTGCCCCCTCCACGCCCTGCAGTGCCAGGCTCCCCCTCGTCCCCCACAGCATCAGGTTCCCCGCCCGCACCCTGCCCCGCAGCGTAACACTCCCCACCCACCCCGCAGCATCAGGTTCCCCACCCACACCCTGCCCCGCAACGTAACACTCCCCACCCACCCCGCAGCATCAGGTTCCCCGCCCGCACCCTGCCCCGCAGCGTAACACTCCCCACCCACCCCGCAGCATCAGGTTCCCCGCCTGCACCCTGCCCCGCAGCGTAACACTCCCCAGCCACCCCGCAGCATCAGGTTCCCCGCCCGCACCCTGCCCCGCAGCGTAACACTCCCCACCCCCTCCGCAGCATCAGGTTCCCCGCCCGCACCCTGCCCCGCAGCGTAACACTCCCCAGCCACCCCGCAGCATCAGGTTCCCCGCCCGCACCCTGCCCCGCAGCGTAACACTCCCCACCCACCCCGCAGCATCAGGTTCCCCACCCTCACCCTGCCCCGCAGCATAACACTCCCCACCCACCCCGCAACATCAGGTTCCCCGCCTGCACCCTTCCCCGCAGCATAACACTCCCCACCCACCCCTTAGGCTCCCCACCCGCTTCCTCTGCACCCCGCAGCATCAGGTTCCCCGCCTGCACCCTGCCCCGCAGCGTAACACTCCCCACCCACCCCGCAGCATCAGGTTCCCCACCCACCCATGCCAAGCAGCGTAACACTCCCCAGCCACCCTGCAGCATCAGGTTCCCCACCCACCCACGCCAAGCAGCGTAACACTCCCCACCCACCCCGCAGCATCAGATTCCCCACATGCACCCCGCCAAGAGAGGCTCCCTGCCTGCGCCACACCTGCCCCACAGCATTATGTTCCCTGCCCGCTTGCGCCCCAGCAGCCCACCCGCGCCCTGCCGTGTCAGGCGCCCGCCCACCCCGCACTAGCCCCAGGCTCGTGGCTGTTCAGTGCAGCCCTGCAGGCAGGGAGTGTGGCTGCGGGCCCCACAGGCTGACAGGAGCATTCCCCACCAGTTCCAGAGCTGAAGGGGGGGGGGGGGCGAGGAGAGGGTCTCTGTGGGGTGACTCAGCCATCCCGTCCCCACAGAAGAGAAACACCAGTTGCCCCAAGCTCCCCTGGCCGCGCAGGGGGGACCCAGCAAAGCGCCAGACCCACCTGGAGCCATCGGAGAAGGTGAGCACCCCGCTGCCATGGAAGAGCCCGTTCTCAAAGTGACCCAGGTAGGTGCTGCCATCCACAAACGTCAGCTGGCCAATGCCGTGCCTGCGGCCTAGGCAACAAGAGCGGGCAGTGTCACCAGCGCCCGCAGCCGAGGGAAGGGGCCACAGCACCCACCCCCCTGCAAGGGGGCCAGAGGGACAGGTGAAGGGTTGGGCAGGGCACGGCCAGGGATCGCAGGAGCCTCACTTGGGCTCCCCAGGACGCTACGGGAGAACCAGGGCTAAGCTGGCTCCCAGAGCTCAGGGGGATCCCAGCCAGGATGCTGCACAGCTGGGACCCAGTGGGGCCCATGCTCAGTATCTAACTAACCCCAGACAGAGCCAGGAGCCCCAGCACTCCCGGCTGCTCTGCTGGCCGCCCGGTGCCCGGGGCAGGCTGGAGGGAGCCCGAGAGGTTCAGGGGAAGGCAGCTGGCACTCATGGCTGGGCTCTGCACAGTCACCTCCCCAGGCCAGTGGGGCAGGAGGATTTGTAACCGCAGCCTAGGGGCCAATCCATGCATGGGACAGGCAGCTGCCCTCCACCCGGAGACACCGGAGGGCAAAGGGAGAGGAGGGGAGCACAGGGGAGTCCCGACACGGCACATTCCTGGTCCACACTGGCAGGAAGGTGCCGGGGTAGATGTCCCCAAACACAGGCTGCTGCCAGAGTTCCCTGTGCCAGGGCAGGGCTGCCTGGGCAGGGCGGGGCTGCAAGAGGCTGAAGGGGGGATGCAGCCCAGGAATCCCCAGGTGGGGGGAGAGGTCACTGGCCTGCTCTTGTCCCCAGAGGCATGGCAACTGCCAGGGGTGCTTGGACCCCGGGGGGCAGTGTCTGGCAGGCCCAGCTCCCTGGCAGCCAGTGTCCCGCAGGGACCCGCTGCTCTTCCCCAGGGTAATGGGCTGAGGCCAAGGGGGGAGGGGGGGCCAGACTGCCCTGTCCCAGGAGTTGGGGAGCAGACAAGGGCCCGGGGAGGGCAGGGGCAGATGTTGTCTGGGGAGAACTTGGGCTACTGATTCTTTAAGGGCCTGGCCACAGGATCCTTGTCATGAGGGGAGGGGAAGGCTTCCCTCTCCCAGCCAACTGGGCCCAGCCCTTGGAAGGAGGGCGCCATACAACCGGTGGGACTGACTGGAGCAAGTGCCTCTCCCAGCCCCGCCTGCAGAGGAGGCTGGCAGCCTGTGCCCAGCAGCCTGTCTGGGTCGAGCCAGGGGAGGGTAATGGACCGGGCCAGCTGGGAGTCCCAGCCGGCGCGTGGCGCTGCACCCTGCTCACCTTCCTTCCACTCCCCGGCGTACTCCTCCCCACTGGAGTAGGTGAAGCAGCCCTTGGTCAAGGTCATGGCGCCAGCTCCAGTGAGACGACACCTGCAAGGAAGGGGCAGGTGAGACACCCACCAGGTGCTGGGGGGGAGAGGCAGGTGCTGCCATTGTTCTGAGGCCTCCCCCTGACCCCAGGGCTCTGCCCAGGCCAGGCAGCGTGAAGCTCCCTCTGCCCAAAGCACGTCCCAGTGTTCCACTCTCAGTGCAACCTCCCCAGCTTCTCCCTACCAGCAGCCAACACTGCCCCATTCCAGGAGCTGCCCTCTCTGCACACTGCTGCTCAGGAGGTGGCTGGGGGCTGAGCTCACACGGGCCAGGGGCCCCTCCAGCTGACCTGACATTGCATCTTCCATCACCACACTGCAGCCCCCCAGACGAGCCCTGTAACCGTCCAGACCTCCATCCCTTGGGCACGGCTGGACAAACGTGTGAGCCGGGTCTCAGCATTTCAGGGCCAGCTCTCTGCTAGCTTTCCAGTTCAAATGACTCCAGAGTCGCCTGGTCGCCTGACCCCCAGAGCCTCACAGTACCTGGGGACCTGCCGACTGCCTGGCCAGACTTTTGGATCTGGGGCTGCAATGGCTGCAGGGGGCAGGCTCTTTAGTCAAGGCCCTTGGCTGATCCTGGGATCCCAGGTGAGGATGGGCCGTTCAATTTACTGAGGGGCTTCCAACAGGGAAAAGGCAGCCAGGCCCCCATTCACTTGCCTGTCCTGGCTGCTCCCGCCCAGTGTCTCTGGCCACCGGACGTCATCAGGCCTGCATAGAGGCTTGTCCCCTCCCCCCCCCCCCCCCAGCTGGCCAGGGACGAGTAGGAGTCTAGCCACATACAGCCTCTAAGCTTTGATACCTGCAGCAAGTAACCTTCAGGAGCCAGCACAAACGTCTGAGTCCATGATAAAAGCACTGGGTATTACCCCCCCCAGCCTCCGGCGACTGAACCAACCTCCTACGCAGGTATCAACCGTGGGGTTTGCTCTTCCCTTCCAACTTCCCAGCAGAGGGTTACCGCTGCCCCGCCTTCCTGCACAGCGGGTGTAAGCTCTGGCACATGGCTGGTAGCGAGTACACAGGCGTGTGCCCCAGAGAAGTTAGGTGAGAGTGGTCCCTGTACAACAGCTCCTCAAACACCTTGACCTCCTTGCCTACGAGATCACACCCACATCTCCTGCGTTCGGAGCTGTATGTTTAATCCTGGGAAATCACGCGGTTTGCACCTGTCTTTGTCACTTGAATTCTAACGGAAAGGTCCCACTAGAGCTCCAGCCAACACAGCTCATTGCGCGGACCTGTGTGCGGATTTGGCTGGGGGGTGATTGTGGCCCTCCTGGAATCACTATTTGACAGCAACAAAGCTATCGACTGGCACCGAGGTTCCCTGGGGCTGACGGCTCCGCAGGACGGGCGCTTCCCACAGTATCACGCAGAGCCTAGCGGGAAGAACCCGGATCGTTACATTCATGTGCTTGCTACAAGCCACCTTTGCAGTGGGCCTTGTGCGAGCTCTCTGCCGCGTTCAGTAAATACAATCCCTTCCCCGGGCTTGGGTCCTTCTTCCTCAGATGTCAGGTTCTGGATCTGCAAAGTCCCAAGGTAAAGAAGAGGAAACTGCCCCACCTAGTGGTGGTCCACAGAACTGCCCCATAACCTCCATCAATAGCACCTGCCCAGGGAAAACGGACTTCTGTCTTAGCAGATCCTGCCAATAGCAATGGACACCCAGGCACTGGGGGCGGGGGAAGGGGGCTCCAGCCAGTCAACCTACCAGCTGACCAGTTCTCCAAAGAACTGGAGACTCCTCCCGCCCCAGTGGAGAGTCACCTGGAGGAGGTTTGCACACAGCAGGGCGTACACCAAAGGCCAGGTGGATCAGGTGAGTGAAAGGCTGGATTTGAGCAGGAACTCCGGGGATCTCAGCCAGCCCCTCAAGGCCCGGGATCATACACTGGGAGAGGAGGGCGGGAGGGCCCCGTCAGTCCTTGCATTAGAGCTTGCCTTCACCAGTTCAGCTCTGTGCTTTACGGGGACACAGGGCTAACCCTGGCCAGACGTGTCCACACCAGGGGCTAAGTCCTGTCAGTTAACCCTTTGTGGTTCCTCAGTGTAGATGTGGGCTGTGGGAGAACACTCCTCTGGATCTGCTAGCTCGCCAGATGGCTCAGGGAGCAGGGCCCAGCCCTGGGTGTTACTGATCCTCTCTCAATAAGGCTGAGGCTGGGCCTCACGGAGGCGTGTGACCTAGATTGCTGCTTGGAGAATCTTGCACAGACTGCCTTGGAGAAGTCTGACGTCTTGCCCAACTCAGGCCTTGGTCAGATGGCGCAGACTACGGCTCCTGTGGGGTGCCCTGTGCCGGGAGCAGAGTAGACTCGGGAAATGCCGAAGGCCCACTGAGGAGATGGGAGTTTGAGAGCTGGGCACCGGTCACCACCTCAGGACAGAAGGTGACTGGTCTGTGGGCTCTGTTCAGGCTGCTGTTACCTGTGACTTTAGTTTCATCAGCCCAGAGTCAAAGCCCAACAGGGCCGCACCTCTATGAAATAGTGGAGAGGCGTCTCACTGGAAGGGCGAGGATCCCTGCTCTGTCCTCGCCGACGCTCTGGCTTTGCTTGCTGCTCCCTCAAGGCACAGGATACTGCTGAGTATCTATTGAAGTGCTCTGATGGGGGAAGGGCAGGCAGAGGACAATGAAATCACAGCTACTGATGTAGGATATCCCATTGGCTCCCCAGCACTGACACTTCTTGTGGCTACGTACCGTAACTATCAAATCCCCCTGCCAGGGCTGTGCCGGCAGCACTCCCAGTGGAGAGAGGGAGGGAGAAATCTTGCTGCCATGAAGCTCAGGTTGCCAACATGGGGGGGGGGGGGGCGTGAGGTGCCAGGATAGTTCTGGAGGATGCCACATGAGCATTGTGATGTTATTGACGTAATTCGGGACTGTATAGATCAGCAGTCGCCAACCAGTGGTCCGCGGACCACCAGTGGTCCGCGAGAAAATTTGGGTGGTCCACGGAGCCGCAGCCGGAGGAGAGGGGCGGGGTCAGTAAGAGAGGCGAGCCGGGGAGGGGGAGAAGAGCGGGGCCGGAGCCGGGAGAGAAGAGGCGAGCGGGGTGGGGAGAAGAGCGGGGACGGAGCCGGGGCCGGGAGAGAAGAGGCGAGCGGGGTGGGGGGGAAGAAGAGCGAGAGCGGAGCTGGGAGAGGAGAGGAGGCAAGCCGGGGGGGGGGGGGAAGGAGGTAAGTGGCGGGAGCCCCGCATACCTACCGGGGAACAGGGTGCTTTCCCACTTTGAAGGGAATAGCTACCATCATCTCTATTTTTAAATTAGCAAATTGCATTTTAAATAATTTTCAGGGTATTTAAAAACTTTTTTCTGTAATAAATGAAAGAGTAGTGATATTTAGATGAGTTGTGTGCCAGGAAGAGAAAACCACCAAACAAGGACCTAAAGCGATTTTGAAAAGGGAATGGGGGGGGGGGGGGGGGCAGAGGCGCAAGGTAAAAATTTTGCCAAGTTTGCTATTTTATAGCAGCTTCCCTCTCCTGCAAATCTGGGTCTGTGTCCATTGCTCCTTTTTGCTGCTTCTCTCTGGTCTGGTGCTAACCCCTGAGGGTTATGTCTGCTCTTAGTCAGCCCACTTGACAAGTTTGATTGTCCTTGAGCTGTCTCTCCTTCCTCATTCACACCTCATTCATTCAACAGGGCACTTGATTATAAAGTGTGTGTGTGGGGGGGACATCTTATTCTACTTCTCGCAGAGACATTTTTCTTTTACCTTAATTATACTACCTTGGGGGCTATAACAGATTACCAAAGTTCAATACAGAGTTTCTAAAACAAGGTTATATGAAAAGGCATAACACAAAAGTCATTTAAAAGTTAAACACCCCCCCCCCCCGCTCCCCCCCCCCCCCCCGGGCCTTTTTAAAAAAATTCATGTTAGTGGTCCGCGGGATTCAAAATTGTGAGTTTAGTGGTCCCTGAGGTCCGAAAGGTTGGCGACCACTGGTATAGATCATTGCTGCAACCAAGGTCCTGTAGTGGTACCAAATCTTGTGTAAAGGGGGGTCAGTCACATGAGGTGTCTACGACCAGGTCCCGGTTGCTGGTTATAATTATCCTGTCTGTAGCATGTGTCAGTTTTGTAGTCGAAGTTATAAATATTGGCTCTACTCTGTCTGTATCTCAAACTTACACTGTGCTTCTGGGTGACACCCCCCCAGACAAGTTGCTGTCAGCTTTGCTTAGCCTGCCTGATGGCTCATTAAGGACCATCAGAGACACAACTGACCCATTGAAAGCTGGGGAGGCTCCAATCCACATGAGAAGTCTACCTGAGAAGGTGTAAGGTAGTATATGGGTGATGGCTGCTTCCTGCAAGTCCTGAGTCCTGCATGAACATGTGACGTGCCCATGTGACCCCAACACTCCATTGTGCTGTAATTTACTAGTAAGAACAAAGAGGGTTCTTGCTATTGGAAAAACTATAAAAGGGCGAGGCCCTACCTCCATTTTGTCTTCAATCCTGCTTCTTACTCTGGAGGAACAATTTAGAGAATGTTCTTCAACAAAGGACTGAAGGACCCATCCCAGCTGGGGATGTTTGTTCTCCAGAGACTTGATTTGAACCTGCAGTTTATTCTACCACTGATGCAAACCTGAACCAAGAATTGTGCCATCACTGCATGTAATTGATTTCATTTAACCAATTCTAGCTCTCACCTTGATTTTTTCCTTTTATGAATAAACCTTTAGATTTTAAATTCTAAAGGATTGGCAACAGCGTGACTTGTGGGTAAGATCTGATCTGAATATTGACCTGGGTTCTTGTATATTGTATTTGTATATTGACCTGGGTTCTTTGGAGTTGGGAGACCCTTTTTCTTTTATTGGGGTATTGGTTTTCATAACCATTTGTCCCCAGGACAGGTGGCTGCTGGTGGTGATACTGGAAAGCTGGAGTGTCTAAGGGAATTGCTTGTGTGACTTGTGGTTAGCCAGGGGGCGAAACCAAAGTCTTTTCTGTTTGGCTGGTGTCACGGGGTGCCCGGGCGATGGTCTGGAACCGCTCCCTAGGAAGCCAGACAGGACTTTGGGTGAAGGGCCCCTTCTCCATACACAGCCTGTTTCCAAGGCTAGGAGCTTCACGGGTACCCACTTCCACCTTCCTGGGTCTGACCTCGGAGCATTCAGCACCTTCTGCCCTCCGTGCTCTTCCCCCAGCAAGCCCACCTGGGGGGGTCCTGAGGGAGTCCATGGATTCTACACCCCAAATCCACAGTCAAACGTGACTTTCAGCCAATCAGTAAAACAGAGGTTTATTCGATGACTTCTATCTGGTCTAACGCAGACCATACAGCGAGCGTGAGCCCTCAGCTGGATCCATTTTGGGGGCCAGAGAGCGAGATAGCTCCTCTTCCTCCCTGCCTGACTCCAGCCAACCCAGACTTCCCTCTACAGCCCCTCCTTCCCCCTGGCTCAGCCAGGTCAGGTGACCTCCCTCCCACACCTGGGGTCAGATTACAGCATCAGGTATGCATACCTGCAGAGAGACTGTGCTTTGCATCAGCTACACATTCCTATCCCCCCCCCACAGACACTCAAGAAATGCATAGGGGAAACTGAGGCACACACACAGTATTCCTACTTTGTCACAGCTGGTTTGGTGTCTTGAACAGCCCCGTCACAAGCAGTGACTCTGTTCCACAGACGTTGTTCTAGAGCCCAAAGCCGAGCAAGGGAAACTGCCGGCTCTATTCAGAGGGCAGCATCAGTGGTGAAAAATCAGACCCGTTTCCCCTGGTTCCCCCGGCTTGTGACTTACAGGGACGATGGGATTTTAATGTCTTGCCCCCACTCGGTCTCATTTTCCCTTTCGTTACTCACGATTCCAATCACCAGGATGCAATATGCGCCACTAGCCTTCTAGTTCAATTTGCAAACCCCAGAGAGGGGGTGAGTTTAATCAGCATTTCCATTCAAATCGAGGCTCAGCCGCTCCTTTGGAAAAGGCTGTTCCTGAGAGAACCATGATTAGCTTGGAATGGCACCAAAGGAAGCCAGAGTGCCCCGCAGCACTGCACTAGCCTGGTCTGCAGCTCCCAGGAGCCAGGCTTCCCTGCACACACGCTGCCCCACAGTTCAAGCTGCGGGCCTCCCAATGCAAGCGAAGAGAAGGGGCTATTGAAAGAGGGAACGTGCCAGCCCCACGCTCTGGCTCAGGGATGGGCTGCTCACTCGCTTACCTCCATGGAAGCTGAAAGCCAGAGAGCTCCTCAGCCAGCAGCTAGCCTGCAGGGTCTTCTTGTCTAGAAGATAGACGGCCCTTAGTCAGTGCCAAGCTGTTAACTGAACTGAGTGCTCTGGGCTGAGGTCATTAACAGCCAGTGCTCTGCTCAGGAGCACAGCCCCCCCCCCCCCCCAAGCCTGGAGGAGAGGCTGGGGAGGGGGTGGGATGGGACACAGAGAAGCACTAGTTTGGATGATTCACAGAATCCAGGCACCAGAAATCACATGGGAATTCATGATCCAAAGTTGGGGGAGAGAGAAATGGAGCTGCCTGGGGCCCATGGATTGTCCTGCCCCCACAGAAAGGGGGGTGCACCTCTAGTAACAATTCCACCAAGCTGGGAGTGCACGTGGCATGGAATCTACCCGGTGTGTGCATGCTAGTCACTGTCCCCCGCAACGGTTCTCCACCAGGAGTCCAGGGCCCACTGGGGGGCCGTGAGCAGGTTTCAGGGGTCCACCAAGCAGGGCCGGCATTAGACTGCTGGGACTCAGGGTCGGAAAGCCGAAGCCCCACCGCCTGGGGCTAAAGCCAAAGCCTGAGCAACTTAGCTTCACAGGTGTGGTGTGGGGCCCTGGACGGACAACTGCCCTGCTTGCTACCCCCTAACGCAGGCCCTGGCTCTTCTATGCAGAAGAACCACGTGGCACCGACGAGGAATTTTTATAGCAGGGGGGGGGGGGGAGAGGGCTCAGAGAGCTCAGAAAGAAAAACGTTGAGACCCCCTGGCCTAATGGAAGCAACAATCCTTCCCCCGGCAATCTGCCCCTCCTCCCTCTACAACAGGCCCCAGAGACCCCCCCCACTGTCATATGCACCACTAGAACTCAGACCAAGGCGCCCCCACCTGGAGTCAGCACCCCACCCCCACCAAGGAGCCGAGCCAGACAGCAGTCCATGTGAACTGACCCAAGGGCCCCTTGCTAGGAATGACCCCCTCTGCCATCCCTGGAGCCCCAAAGAATGACCCCCAAGAGCTTCCGGAGAAGTGTCACTCAGGTGAAGCCACACAAATCACCCCCTGCAGCTCCTGCACCCCCTTCCACCCTCTGAACCCCAACCCCACACTCCTGTACCCCACTCCCCCCACCTCTACCCACTGAACCCCAACCCATCCTGTACCCCACTCCCCCCACATGCAACCCAACCCCACACTCCTGTACCCCACTCCCCCCACCTCTACCCACTGAACCCCAACCTCACACTCCTGTACCCCACTCCCCCCACATGCAACCCAACCCCACACTCCTGTACCCCACTCCCCCCACCTCTACCCACTGAACCCCAACCTCACACTCCTGTACCCCACTCCCCCCACATGCAACCCAACCCCACACTCCTGTACCCCACTCCCCCCACCTCTACCCACTGAACCCCAACCTCACACTCCTGTACCCCACTCCCCCCACATGCAACCCAACCCCACACTCCTGAACCCCACTCCCCCCACATGCAACCCAACCCCACACTCCTGTACCCCACTCCCCCCACATGCAACCCAACCCCACACTCCTGAACCCCACTCCCCCCACATGCAACCCAACCCCACACTCCTGAACCCCACTCCCCCCACATGCAACCCAACCCCACACTCCTGTACCCCACTCCCCCCACTGCACCCCTACCCCACACTCCTGTACCCCACTCCCCCCATCCCCTCACACTGTACCCTGCTTCCACCACCCTCCACCCGCTGAACCCGAACCCCACAGTCCTGTATCCCACTCCCCCCACCTCCACCCCAACCTCACACTCCTGTACCCCACTCCCCCCACATGCAACCCAACCCCACACTCCTGAACCCCACTCCCCCCACCTCTACCCACTGAACCCCAACCCATCCTGTACCCCACTCCCCCCACATGCAACCCAACCCCACCCTCCTGTACCCCACTTCCCCCACCTGCACCCCCACACTCCTGTTCCCCACTCCCTCCACCCCAACCTCACCCTCCTGTACCCGACTCCCCCGGACACCTCGGCCTGGCGGCATAGCCGGGCTCCTCACCTGGACCTCGCGTTTTACCGCCACCAACGCTCCCCACTGGGGGGCCCGGTCCCCATCCACGGCCGCCAGCGCCGCTAACGGCCCGGCTTCCCCCGCCGCCGTATCTCGGGCAACCACACTCAACTCCATCTCCAGATATCATTGGCTGTTACCATGACAACCCGTAGCAACGTGTCTTCTCATTGGCCAGATTCCCAGGGCCTGTCACTAGTCGCCATCTTTATGAGGGGCAAAGATTCTACCCAAGAGTCGTCATCGCTATGAGCGGCAGAGACTTCCCCACCCTGATCTCGCCATGCTTGTGCGGGGCCCTCCGCAGAACTCCTCGGGCGGCCATGTTTGTGCGGGGCGAGGGAATCCCTGCTTTGGCAAATTATCTTTCCCCCGGCAGCGTGTGGGGCCCTGGCCTCCCCCTGGCTCCCCGGCCCAACCTCCTGCCAGGTCCCCAGCCACCGCCCCTTGGAGGGTTGCCAACTTCCTCACTGCACAAAACCCAACGTCCCTTCTCTGAGGTCCCACCCCGCTTGCTCTTTGCCTCTTCCCCCACTCTCGCCCCCTTTCAGGGGCTGGGGGAGGGAGGTGGGGGGAGCACTAGCTGGGCGTGTGGTTTCTGGGGTGGGGCTGAGGATGGGGGGTTTGAGGTGCAGAATGGACCTGGGGGGGACACAAGGGTTTGGGGTACAGGCTCCGGGATGGGGTTCAGGGCTGGGGCAGGGGTTTCAGAGTACAGAGTACAGGGCTGTCCCGTACCCGGGGGAGAGGGGCGCTGGGGGGGTGGGGGGTGTAGATGGGGCAGGTCCAGGCCCGGGCTGTCCCGTTCCCGGGGGAGAGGGGCGCTGGGGGGGTGGGGGGTGTAGATGGGGCAGGTCCAGGCCCGGGCTGTCCCGTTCCCGGGGGAGAGGGGCGCTGGGGGGGAGGGGGTGTAGATGGGGCAGCTGCTTACTGCAGCTCCCAGAAAGCAGCCGCAGCTCCTACTAGTCTCAGTTCCCGGCCAATGGGAGCTGCAGAGCTGACACTTGGCAGGGGGCAGTGCACAGAGTGATCTGGGATTGTTGCAGGAGAGTTTCATTGGGGATGGGGGAGTTTGGGTCCAGGTGACACCTTCTGCCCAGGAAACTGGACAAAGGCTGGGGGAGTGGCCAGGGGGAGGCTGGGAGAGATGTCTGCAGGGTTTGGAGTTAGGAGTTGGCTGGGGAAGAGGAGGGAGCCCCCAGGTCTGGGGTTTAATCTCCCTGCCCCCCAGAAGGACCTGATTGTGGGGTCCTGTTTGTGCCTACAAGCTCTGATTTGGATTGTGTTCCTGTCATCTCTTTTACTGGCTGGCTGAGAGTCAGTGAACCACAGGAAGTGAGGGTGCAGGACCCTGATTCCCCTGCACTCTGTGACAAGCACCCTCTGGGAACACTGGCATAAACTGGCACAACCACACATACTGGGCAGCTGTTTATGTGCAGGCACTGCTCCCATTAGCCATGTCACCTGTGCCAAAACCACCAGCCAGCCTTCCTGGGCTGAAAATCCCATGGCATGCACAAGTGACTAGGTTTCCTTGTATGGGGGCGGAAGGGTGGGGAAGGCTAAGGCCTGCACTCATGTGACCATGGTAAAGAATCTCAGAAAGAGTCACATCTAACACTGAACATGGAACTGTATTAGAATGAGGGAGCAGTCCTAGCCCTAAAGCCACCCTGTCTCTCCCATGGAGTTCCTGTCCAGAACCTTCCCCTGCTTCCTCCCGGCCTGCCTCTGTGCTACAATGTCAAAGAAACGGCATGCATAGCTGCACAGGGCCGCACATTCCTTAGGCTGGTACCAGCCTTCCTCCAGAGGGTCCAGGGGGTGGGGTTGTGGAATACAGTGTGCTTAGAGCCTGCAATCTGTAGTGCAGAAGAGGTCACAAGCGAGGCGCATTTGCATGAGGGAGGCTTGGTGTTTCCTGTTTGAAGACACATCTGCGGGTGCAGAAGGACAGAAGGAGAAGTCACCGGAGTAGAGGGATGCAGTGACATTGGCATAGGGGAACTAGAGTCTCTGTCCATGGATGGAGCATCCTTGCCTCTCCCGCTGTTCAACCCGCAGGATGCTGTAGGTAAGTCTCCTTGCATTGGGAGAGCCACTTGACAGAGAAGAAACTAAAGGATTCCAAATCCCGGGTGGATGCAAGGAGTAGGCGGAGTCAGTGAAAGGGCGAGGCCAGTGCAGTGAGTGGGAGGAGTTTAAAGAGACTGGTCTGTGCAGTGAAGAGGGGTTTGGGGGACGCACTGGTTGACTCAGTGAGGGAGGGAGGTTTAGGGAGAGGGTGTTGGTGTCTGGCCGGAGGGGGCTAGAAAGGGGCGTGGTCCTTGTACTCAGTGGGAGGAGCGTAGGGAAGGGGCGTGGCCAGCGCTAAAGAGGCGTAGGCACAGTGAGCACCGTGACTGGCTTGAGGGGCGTGGCCATCGTTAGTGGGCGGAGCTTAATGAAGGGGCGTGGTCATCTCGCTGAAGAGGCGTGGGCGCGGTGAGCGCCGTGACTTGCTCCGGGGGCGTGGCCAGAGCAGTCGGCGGGCCCCGACTCGTGACTGGCCGGCGCTCGCCGGGGGCGTGGCCGGCGGGGGCGTGGCGGCGGGGGCGGCCCGCCATTGGCTGCGGCGCGCGGGTCAGCTGACGCGCGGGGTGCCCCGCACAGCTGGCCGGCCATGGACGAGAGCAGCCCGCTGGTGTCCCCGCAGCGCGCGCAGGCCGCCGCCTACGGGCTGCCCGCGGGGCCGGGCGGCGCGGTGCGGGCGCCCCCCCCGCCGCCCCCCCCCGGCCCGCCCGCCTCCCCGCGCGACCGCGAGCGGCAGCCGCTGCTGGAGCGGGGCGCGGCGGGCGGCCGGGGCGCCGGGCCCGGGGCGGCGGCGCCGCGCGAGCGGAACGACTTCCCCGACGACCCCGCCTTCGCCGAGGTGGTGCGGCGGGCCGAGGCGGCCAGCGAGCGCGGCATCTTCCCGGAGCGCATCTCGCAGGGCTCCAGCGGCAGCTACTTCGTCAAGGACCCGCAGGGGGTGAGGCGGGGCGGGGGGTCCCCGGGCAGCCGTCCCGGCGGCGGCGCAGCGGAGCTCGGGCCTCGTCCGGCCCCCGCCCCTGCGCCGCGTGTCCCGGGCGCTGCTAGGCTTGAGGCTCGGCCTGCCCGGGGGGGGGGGTGTAGATGGGGCAGGTCCAGGCCCGGGCTGTCCCGTTCCCGGGGGAGAGGGGCGCTGGGGGGCGGGGGGTGTAGATGGGGCAGGTCCAGGCCCGGGCTGTCACGTTCCCGGGGGAGAGGGGCGCTGGGGGCGGGGGGGTGTAGATGGGGCAGGTCCAGGCCCGGGCTGTCCCGTTCCCGGGGGAGAGGGGCGCTGGGGGGCGGGGGGTGTAGATGGGGCAGGTCCAGGCCCGGGCTGTCACGTTCCCGGGGGAGAGGGGCGCTGGGGGCGGGGGGGTGTAGATGGGGCAGGTCCAGGCCCGGGCTGTCCCGTTCCCGGGGGAGAGGGGCGCTGGGGGCGGGGGGGTGTAGATGGGGCAGGTCCAGGCCCGGGCTGTCCCGTTCCCGGGGGAGCGGGGCGCTGGGGGGGGGGGGGGGGTGTAGATGGGGCAGGCTCAGCCGGGTCCCATCCCCTGCAGTGGAGTCTTGGGACCGGGCCCTCTGGGCTGGAGTAGGGGCCAGGACCTAAAAGCGTCTGTGTCACCCTGGGCAGCTGCAGCAGTTTAACCGCCTGGTGGTGCCGGCTCCGGGGGACGTGGATTTGTCTGGCTGGCTCTCTGGGTCGTGACTGGACTGGGGAGCAGGTTTCAGCTAAACCCAAGTGTTGTCTGTCCGCCCCCCCCCCCCCGGGCTCCGAAGCTGGGTTTGAGTGACCAGTGCGGCTCCCCCAGGTGGACGGGCTCCGCTGTGGAGTCAGGCTGTACCCTGGGCCCTGCAGTGCCCGTTGTCCCAGCAGGGACTCTGGGGGAGGGGCGCGGGAAGGAAGATCGACACTCTCAGCCCAGCCCTGCTGGGCTCCCATCTCATTGCCTGGTTCCCTCGCACCCCTGGGGGCCTGGGCCTGCGTTCTAGCGCCCCCACCCCGAACCCTTCCCGAGCCCTTCCCGAGCCCGTGCCGCTCGGAGAGGCCCCCGGCTCTGCCAGGTCGCTGGCTCAGACTCCACGGTAGGGTGCTATGGGAGCAAGAGGGGGACAGCCCAAGCCAGGGTGAGATCCTCACCTCCCCGTGGGTCCATTGATCGGGCTGGGCGCGGGGCCATGGGGCTGCCTTGTGACTTGCTGCTAACCGGATTAGTCTTGCTGCTGCTTCCTGGGGCTCCCTTGCCAATTGCTGCCCCGGAAGCAAGGCTTGGCCTGGCTGAGTGTCTCAGGACACCAACTCCTAGACATGGGCCAGCTGGGATTCTGGCTACTGGGTCTTCCACCCGCTGCCCCAGGTGCGTAGGCGGATCTGCCCTAGCCAGAGGTGAGGAAATCGAGCAAGTGGGCGACTTCCTCTCATCCTGGCTGTTGTCTGAGGGGGTGGAACTGGCGTCAGGAGATGGGGGTGGGGGAGCGGGGATTCCTGCCTTGGGTGCTGCCCATAACCATGCATGTCTGGGGGGCTTCCCGAGGGGACGCAGTGCTGAGGGTCCCCCAGCTAGGAGATGGCAAAGGCCCGGTGTCTCCAAGTAGCTGTTGCTGCGGAGCAGCCAAGAGCGCTTGTGAAGCACCGTACAGAACGTGTGCAGCTGATGGGCTCGGTGTGTCGGGGGTCCTGCTTTCCTGGCCCCCCTTGGCCCAATGCCATCTCCCAGCCCTGTCCTCTCTGCTTTCCCCGGGAGCCCGAAGCTCCCCGCAAGCAAGGAGTGAAGCAGGGAGATCAGGGTTACACCGTTCTGCAGGTGTAGAAGGGAAGGGCCTTGTGTAGGGTGACTCGGTGAATCAGTGGCAGAGCCAGGAGCAAACCTGGCCAGAGTAGCACTGAAATGCGGCTACCTCTGGGGTGGAGGGGAAGTTTGAGGACACCAGGGAAAACCTTCCTACAGAGAGAAATTGCCCCCCTGCTCTGCCCAGCCCGGTGTCCTCGGGCACTTCAGAGCACGAAGGGCTGAGCTGGCGGGATTCGACCCTGTGGTGCCAGGGAGCCGGACACTCAGGCTGCTTGGCCCCCCCGTCCCAATGATGGGGCTGTCTGGGAACAGGGTCCTGGGCACCCAGCCTGTGCAGCCACCGGTTCCAGATGGCTCTGTCCTCAGAGCTTGCAGTGCCCCGTGGACGGTGGGGTGAGTGGCTTGGCCCCAGGGGCTGGGTCTGAAGTGCCACTGCTAAGGGAATGGAGCTGCATTGCTGCCCCTCCCGTCCCGGGCCTGTCGTGAGGCCCACAAATGCCCGTCGTGTCCCCCTGCCGTGGGGGCCGGCTGCTCTGGGTGCAGCATCCAGCACTGTGTGTGCTGCTAACAGAGCCCTCGGGGCCCGTCCCTCTTCCCGCCCCCAGCTCAGGGCAGAGCAGGGCTCTTCCCGCCCCCACGCTACGCTGCCTAGGACTTTGTCCACCCTGAGCCACCTCCCTCCACGGAGCCTCCTCTCCCCTCGCTGGGGATGGCCTCTCGGGGGCGTCCCAGCTGGCAGTGGGGAGGCTGGGGGAGTGGGGGGAGGGGCACCACTTCCTGTGTGTGGTCCCGGCCCCGCTGAGAGGGGACCTGTGGCACTGCTTGGCCCTGGCCTGGTCCCGAGGAGGGTGGGGTGATCATGTGCCCTGCTGAATCACATGCTGCCGGAAGCGGGGAGGCTGCAGCTGGCTGTCCCTCCGCCCCACGCCTGGCTGCTCGGGTGAGCCCCAAACCCCTCCCCTGACCAGCAGGGAGCTGGGCACAGCCGTGGGGCCTGGGGAGAGCACTGGGGCTGAGGGCGTACAACAGGCTGTGTAGCTCACGGGCCCCTTACTGGGTGCACGGGGGCAGGAGTTGCTGGCTGGCAGGGTAAGGGGAGCTGCCTTGAACTGGGAGCCCTTGAATCTCCCAGATGCAGCTAGTGCCAGGTGCTGGGGGTGCTGAGCCCTGTCACTGAGCGCCCTCTGTGGCTGCCAGGGCCCCCTGCCACATCCAGCCGGGATCCCCGATAACCAGCCTGGCCCCTCGCCCCAGGCTCCACAGCTCAGACCTGGCGGCCGTCCCTTCAATCCAGACACTGCCCCTGAGGCTCTGACTCCATCCCCCTCCGGGCCCTCCTGGCACTGTCGGGCAGCATGCCCAGTGTGGGGGAAGTGCAAGGCGCTGCGGGCAGCTTGTCCTGCCCTGCCCCGGGCTCCTGGGAGTGCCGGGATGGGCCCAGGTTTACGTCTGCACGGGCTGAGCCGGTGGGTGGGTTGCAGGTGGGGCCCAGCCTGTCTCCACAGGCAGCGGGCCCGGGCCAGGGAAGGGCGCTGCAGGCTCCAGCGGGTTGGAGAAGGCTCCAGCCTGGGGACGAGGATCGTGCGCCACTGTAAGTCGCTCTCCAGACCCAGCTGCTCCTCTGCCCTGAGCCAGGGACTCTGAAGTCAGGTGGCAGCTGCCCCTTCCTGGGGTCCCCTGCCGGGGTGGAGGGGGAGGCAGGAAGGGGGCACGTGTCAGGGGCAGAGCTGGCTCTGCCTGGAGAATGGGGCTGCCCCTGACCAGGGCTGGCTGAGTCCTGCTGCCCGGCTCCCAGCTGGCCCCCAGGACTGTGTGTGTGGGGAGTGGTCTCGGTACGACCCTCCATGGAGGGCGAGATGTCCTGTCTCACCCCATGGCCAAGGCAGAACCCCCGGGCCAGCGCTCGGAGCAGGCCTGGAGCAGTTTGACTGCGAGAGGTGAAGATGGGTCCCCTGGTGTCCTGTCCGCTGCCCCAGAGCCCTTGCCTCTCCGTGGTGGTGGGGCCTGGGCAAATGCCATGGGGTCCTTCTCGTACCCCCTGCCTGGGCGTGGGTCCAGCCCCTGCTGCCTGCCCTGGGATGAGCAGGGCTTTGGGCAGGTCTAGCCCGTCCGTCCAGCCTGAACCCCGGGCCTGGGGCAGGGGATGAGGGCGCCCAGGTTGTGCTGCTGGTGCTCTGTACGGAGCGGCTGTCCAGGGTGGCCCGCAGGAGTGGGCGGGGGAGGAAGTGGGCCGGTCGACTGAGGCCAGGTTGGAAGTTCCCTTTGGAGTGGGGATGCCCGGTCCAGCGCCCCTCCCCGGGGGTTTCCAGCCCCAGACGTTCTAGCTCCTGGGTGGGGCTGGGCAGACCTCACCTCCCTGAGCTGCTGCCAGGCTGAGGGGCCTGGTCGAGCTGCCGCTCAGCTGGGAAGAGGTTCAAACTCCCTGGTGGCCAAGCCCAGCCCAAGCCAGGGCCCCCCTGGGGTGTGGGCATGCGGGGACGAGCTGGGCTGTGACCCCCATGCTGGGAGGCGGCTGAGGGCCGCCAGGTAGGGGACCCCTCCTGAGAGGCAGGCAGTCTGTGCCCTGCTGCTGTGGCATCCCCCCTTCTCTCCCGGGGGGTGGTTGAGGAGCCCTTGGGGGCTCAGAGCTCTGGCTGGGGGGGTCGTCCCTGCTGCCCCATGTCCCTCCCCCACAGGGACCCAGCTGCTCCCCTCTGTCCTCAGAAAATCATCGGTGTCTTCAAGCCCAAGAACGAGGAGCCCTACGGGCAGCTGAACCCCAAGTGGACCAAGTGGCTGCAGAAGCTTTGCTGCCCCTGCTGCTTCGGGAGGGACTGCCTGGTCCTCAACCAGGGCTACCTGTCCGAGGCCGGCGCCAGCCTGGTGGACCAGAAACTGGAGCTCAACATTGTTCCCCGCACCAAGGTGAATGGTTGCGGGGCGTTGCAGGGTACTCGGTCCCGTAGAAACGAGGCTCACACAGCTGAGTTGTGAGTGGTGTGTTTATTGAAGGCAGACAGTGACACAGCCACAACGGGGGCCCCCTCGTTGCAGTCACTGAGAGGTGGGGAAAGCCCGATGCACCGAAGCAATGCTCGGGATGAAGCCCATCATGCTGGGGCCCGCTGACACAGAAATACCCAGGCACATTTGCATCTCATACAAAGCTCATGAATAGCTAATAACATGTTTTGCTTCACTGCCTTGTTTTGCTTCCCTAGTCTCACACAATCTGAATCTCGTAGTTAGCAGCTGCAAAAGCTCAACAGATAAGGATGTTGCCTTGACCCTGGAGTCCGCCGTGGGAACGGATTGCGTTTCCCTAGCAACACCCTGCACAATTTCTTCCGCATGCTACAGGGGGGTTGCTCTGCTGAGGCCCCCGCGGTTCCTACCCGGCTGCCGCACAGCCCTTGGCTCTAGGGGATCCCATGCTGGGAGCATCCGGTGCTGCTGGCCCAGGACCAAGCGCTGGGGGAAGCCCACAGCTCTGCCCATGCTCCGCACCGACCGCTCTGTCCCCCCAGGTGGTGTATCTGGCCAGCGAGACGTTCAACTACAGCGCCATCGACCGGGTGAAGTCCAGAGGGAAGAAGCTGGCTCTGGAGAAGGTGCCAAAAGTTGGGCAGCGATTCAACCGCATCGGCCTGCCGCCAAAGGTAGGGGCTGTCGGAGACCCCCGGGGGCTGCCCTGTGTCCCCAGCCCCCTCACCTGGCCTCTCTCCGCCGCAGGTGGGCTCCTTCCAGCTCTTCGTGGAAGGCTACAAGGACGCGGATTACTGGCTGCGGCGCTTTGAGGCGGAGCCGCTCCCCGAGAACACCAACCGGCAGCTGCTGCTGCAGTTCGAGAGGCTGGTGGTCCTGGACTACATCATCAGGAACACAGGTGGGGCTGGCGCCGTTCCCAAGGCCCAGCATTGGGTCTTGCTGCCCGGAGGGGAGAGCAATGGGGGGGGGGGGGGGTCAGCATGTTGCTGCCCCAGGACGGTCGAGGCTGGGGGGGACTGGCGGGGAGGTCCCAGCACATGGGGTGGGAAGATTCCTGTCGCCATCTTCCCCGCTGCTCACGACGCTGCACCAGCCCCGTGGACAGGAGTCGCTGCAGCCCCTGCCGCAGGGCAGCCGTGCCAGCGCCGTGTAGCCAGGGGAGGCAGAAGGTCACGGCTCAGGCTGGCCTGGCCGGGGCCCTGTGGTTAAAACCTCGTCCGCGACGGAATGCCAGGGAGCGGGAGCTGCTGGTCCAGCCCCGCCGGGCACTGGCCTGGGCAGGGGGGCTCATGACTGGCTCGGGGGAGCGCTCCCCTTCTCCGCACCGGGCCTGGCCGAGGATGGCCCCACTCGGTCTGGGGGGAGGGGAGTCTCCTGGCCTTGGGGTCTGAGCTTGGTCCAAGTGCCCAGGCAGGGCTGGCGGGGAAGATGCCGCCCCTGGGCTGTGCCCGTGAATGCTCCCAAACGGCTGGGTCTCTAGGGGTGACGTCTGGGGACAACCCTGACTGGTTGGGGCCGGGAGCAGTTCCCAGGGTAGTTCCCTGAGCCCCTGTGCGTGGTTCTACCCCCTCCCTGGGGGAGTCCCTGTCCCCTCCCGTGTGCCGCCCGCACCCTGGGGGATACGGGGCTTGGGGCCCAGGCGCGCCCAGTGCTGCTGGAGACAGTGATCCCCCCCCCCCCCCCCCGGCCCGAGCAGGGGGCTTTGCTGCTCCTCCCCCCAGGCAGGTGAGGCTCCTGCAGTGACGTGGCTGGTTCTGCTCCCTGCAGATCGAGGGAACGATAACTGGCTGCTCAAGTACGACTGCCCCCTGGACAGCGCCAGCGTGCGGGTGAGTGTGGGGCGGGGGCTGGGCAGGGGGCGGATGTCACTAGCCTGTCGGGCAGCAGAGGCGAGTTCTGGATGCGCCGAGTTCTGGGCTTCTCCCCAGTGGCGGGGAGTTCCCCAGCTCGCAGTGCTGCTGACAGTGTGATCCGTGGGGGTGCTGGCACAGGGGTGCAGGCGGTGAGCTGGGCTCTGTTTCGGTGCCACGTGGCAGGCTGGGATCATTGCTTGTGATGGTGTTGCTAGGTAGACTCGCCATCCCCGCAACACAGTGAGACGGGGGGGGGGGGGGGGGTGTCAAGCTGTCAGTCGCTCAGACCCAAAAGCTGTGTGGTCCCAGCCCCAGTTGCAGGTGAGATTGGCCAATTCTTGGCCCTCTCTAAGCTTGAAGGATGCTGGGAGCCGGGAGGGACCATCGTGAGCATCTCATCTGACCTCCTGTGTAACAGGGCAGAGCCGGGCCCTGCAAGGATTCCTAGGGCAGCGCTTCAGGAAACCTCCCGTCTGGATTTAATAATGGCCGGTGATGGAGAATCCCCCTCCAGAGGTTAACGTGGTCCTCACTTCCAGCCTCTATCTGGGTAGCTTCAATGTCCAGCCACTGGATCGAGTGAGCCCTCCCTCCGCTAGACTGCAGAGCCTGTGGCTAAATGTCTGTTCCCGTGTAGGTGCTGACAGATGGGGATCGAGCCGCCCCGTAGCTCCTTGTTAAGCTAAATCGATCGAGCTCCATGAGTCTGTCGCTGTCAGGCAGGTTTTCTAATCCGTTCATCATTCCCGTGGCTCTTCTCTGAGCCCTCCAACTTAGCCACATCCCTCTTGACTTTCTGGGCACCTGAACTGGACACGGGATCCCAGGAACGGTCGCACCAGTGCCAAGTACAGAGGTAAAAGAACCTCTCTCTCCTTCCAGTCCCCTGTGTCTGCAGCCTAGAGTTGCATTTTCTCTTTTGGCCGCAGCTTGTCACTCGTATCATGTTAAAAGGTGTGTGTGTTGGGGGGAAATGGAACGAATGGAAGAAAGGGGAAATTTGGTAGAAATATTCATCAGAAGTTGGGAATTGTAGAAAATTTGATAAGGGAAGTCCAGGGAGACACGGAGAATCCATGGCCAGTGGAGTGAGGGACAGTGAGGAGCCTGACAATGGTATTGGTCCGTTGACAGATGGAAATGGTGGTAGAGTGATCAGTGATAATGCAGAAAAGGCAGAAATGTTCAGTGAACGTTAATGTTCTCTTTTGGGGGCAAAAACCAAATAATATAATCTCATTGCATGGAGACAATGCTATTTCAATTCCCCTCAGATCTCTGGAGGGTGATAAACAGACGCTAGTAAAGTTAGACATTTTTAAATCCAGTCTAGCTAACTCGCATTCAAGAGTTTTTAAAGAGCTGCCTGAGGAACTTATTGGACCATTAATGTTGATTTTCAAAACCTTCTGGAGCACTGGGGAAGTTTCAGAACACTGGAAGAAAGCTAATGTTGGCTCAATTTTTAGAAAGCGTGACCTGGGTAATTATAGGCCTGACAGCAAACCTGGGCAAGATAATAGTGGCTAATGCAGGACTCCGTTACTAAAGGAGGATAATGTAATTAAAGCAAATGAGCTCAGATTTATGGAAAACAGATCCTGTCGATTGGCTCTATTCTTTGATGAGATAAGTTAGGTTGATAAAGGTAATAGTGCTGATGAAAGACTTTTGACTCGGGACTGCGTGACATTTTGAATTAAAAAAAACTAGAACGATCTAATACAAACCTGGCCCACGTGAAATGGACTGAACACTGGGTAACTGACCGGTCTCAAAATGTCCCTGTCAATGGGGAATTATCCAGTAGGTTCTGATTTATACTCCTTCCTATCGACTCCCCTGTCCCCCATTGGGTGATTATCTCGATCACTTCCCCACTAAAGCAGGTCAGTTCTGATTACCCAGCGCAGCCTCTTCCTCAGTTGTGGCTTTGGGGGCATTTAGTGAAGTGTTCTGAAATAATCCCCATTGATCATTCTCACTGGTCTCATTAAACTCTCCCCTGGCCAATTTGGCTCATCATTGTTTTTAAGCTTTTTGAAACTGGCCCTGTTAGCTCCACTGCTTCTTTCTGCTTCCACGCTAGAAGTGTGATCAGTCACGATCCTTTGTACTAAAGCTCCCATTAACGTCTAGTTCTGGGATCAGTTCCGCCTTCTCTGTCGGTCAAGGTCTAGTAGAGAATTCCCCCGAGGAAACTGTCATTTATAATGGTTAGAAATTCCCAGGATGTCTTAGCAGGAGACCTTCCGCACACGATCGCAGCCCCCCCAAACGGGTAGCTTTTCCCTACAGGTTAGCGAGGTGTGCAAGGAGCCGGTCCTCCCGCTCCCTGGTGGGTATGAGGGTCTGTCGCAGCCATCGGCGAATACCCCAGCTCGTGCCTTATACAGAAACATCCAGGGTCAGGGTAACGCTGGTTTGGACATGGTGCCCCTCCCCCACCCCCACTCCATCCTCCCGAAATAGGTTAGAACCGTTGATTTCAGTGTCCCAGTCATGCAGCAGGTTTCAGTTCATACGGACTCTATCGACTGTCTTATTCCAGTTCCTGTTTGTTCCCAGGCTCCTAACACTTGTGTAAAGACAGCTCAAGGATTTCTTCTCCATGTCCTCTGGCTCTTTAATCTTCTTCTCAACCTCCCCGTTTCGTGCGGAGTGCTCAGGCTGTCCGCTTCTTTAACCCAGCCCCTTTGCTATTTCCCCCCCTCCGGACTGGTCCCCTTCTGCTGAGGGGTAACCGTCTAAAATACAGAGCCCCTTCTCCCCCTAAAGGTCCCACAATACCAAACCCTTCCAGAAGCTTCTGCCTTCCTTCGCTTGTGGGACAGGAAGATCCCAGAGAAGATCTCTTGGACGGTCCCCTTAAGTCCTGTGCTCTGACATCCTGCAACGTGGAGTCATGAATGATCCCGCTGGATCCTGGCCCCCCAGCTTCCCACGGCTGTCCGATCTCCGTGACCTCTCCTGCCTTGGTCGTGGGAAGGCAGCGCGTCTCTCCCCCCCCCCCCCCTTTGTCTGCCTGTCCTTTGCAGAGCGTTGTTTAGATTCTTCTGGGTACTGACCTCCCCCCAAGGACCGTCCACCTTGGACAGTTGGAGCACTCTGCCGGCGGTTGATTTCCGTACAGCTCTCCAGTCCCCTGGACGGCGGGGGGATCGTTCAGTCTCCATGTGGAGAACCTGGCATCGATGCAGAATTCCTCCTGGTTCTCTTCTCTGGTGGCCATGGCCTGCCCTCCTCCTCTGGCTCCAGCCCTGCAGCTTGCTCCTGTGACCTGGTGGTGTCAGGCCTCCTTGCTGGTTCCTTGGTGGCCAGCTGCATTTGTCCTGGAACCTGGGGACTGGGGTTCTCTGAATCTGGCTGGCTAGGAACTCCTCAGCCTCTGATTCTCAGGAGCGTCTCCGTGCCCCTCCGATCCACGTCTCTTCTCCGGCAGCACAGCCACCAGCCAGCCCTTCCTCCCGCCTCCAGGCATGGAAGAGAGCAGGGCACGGCCGGGGCAGTTCACCACCACGCTCCATCGCTGGCCATCCTGACCCTCCTAGCGCTGCACCTGGATGGGTCACCTCCCCCCTGCTTGCTCCACTCTCCGCGGCTCTCCGCTCACCTGCCCCCCTCCCCCCAACTCCCCTGCTCTCCGCGGCTCTCAGCTCACCTGCCCCCCTCCCCCCAACTCCCCTGCTCTCCGCGGCTCTCCGCTCACCTGCCCCCCTCCCCCCAACTCCCCTGCTCTCCGCGGCTCTCCGCTCACCTGCCCCCCTCCCCCCAACTCCCCTGCTCTCCGCGGCTCTCCGCTCACCTGCCCCCCTCCCCCCAACTCCCCTGCTCTCCGCGGCTCTCCGCTCACCTGCCCCCCTCCCCCCAACTCCCCTGCTCTCCGCGGCTCTCAGCTCACCTGCCCCCCTCCCCGCCAGGCAGCGACTGACCCCTTAGACTGGCGCCAGCCGGGCTGCTCCCATCCTGCTGTGAGGCCGTCGGGGCGGGCAAGGGCCTCGCCGTGTGCAGCAGGTCAGAGCAGACGATCACAATGGTTCCTTCTGGCCTCCACCCTCGGATCAAAGCCCAGGGCCAGAGCTCAGGCCTGCAGCAAGGCCCCTGCTGCACAGAGAACCCCGGGCAGACCGGACACACCGCGGCCCGCCACTTCCAAGCACCGTAGGCACCTCCGCCCTCCGCAAGGCCCTGTCCCCGCAGGGCGCTGGGGTCCTGTCCGGGCAGACCTTTCGGGGAGGGGGGCTGCCTCTGGGCCAGTCCCCTGAGATTGCAGCCCCCCCAGCCTGGATCCTCGTCCCAGAAGAGAGGCTCAGCTCCTCCAAGAAATGTACAAACCTAAACTGGAGTGAGCCCGTCCCCCTCGGCCTGCCGCTGGGCCTAATGCCAGCCATGTGCCCTGGGCAGTGCCAGCCCTGAGCCCTCGGTGCAGTGCACTGGCTCCCGTGAGCCCATCCCCCTGGGCAGATGTTTCCAGTGGGGGGCATCCGGGATGAGAGTGGAGGAGCCAGGCGGTAGGGGCCGGGCTGGCTCCAGGGTGAGAGGGACCGGGCTGCGGGCTGGTGCCAGGGTCGGTGCCGGGGTGGGAGGGGACCAGGCTGCGGGCTGGTGCCAGGGTCAGTGCCGGGGTGGGAGGGGACCAGGCTGTGGGGAGAGGGACCGGGCTGTGGGCTGGTGCCAGGGTTGGTGCCGGGGTGAGAGGGGACCAGGCTGCGGGCTGGTGCCAGGGTCGGTGCCGGGGTGGGAGGGGACCGGGCTGCGGGCTGGTGCCGGGGTGGGAGGGGACCGGGCTGCGGGCTGGTGCCGGGGTGGGAGGGGACCGGGCTGCGGGCTGGTGCCGGGGTGGGAGGGGACCGGGCTGCGGGCTGGTGCCGGGGTGGGAGGGGACCGGGCTGCGGGCTGGTGCCGGGGTGGGTGGGGACCGGGCTGCGGGCTGGTGCCGGGGTCGGTGGGGACCGGGCTGGTGCCGGGGTCGGTGCCGGGGTGGGAGGGGACCGGGCTGCGGGCTGGTGCCGGGGTCGGTGCCGGGGTGGGAGGGGACCGGGCTGCGGGCTGGTGCCGGGGTCGGTGCCGGGGTGGGAGGGGACCGGGCTGCGGGCTGGTGCCGGGGTCGGTGCCGGGGTGGGAGGGGACCGGGCTGCGGGCTGGTGCCGGGGTCGGTGCCGGGGTGGGAGGGGACCGGGCTGCGGGCTGGTGCCGGGGTCGGTGCCGGGGTGGGAGGGGACCGGGCTGCGGGCTGGTGCCGGGGTCGGTGCCGGGGTGGGAGGGGACCGGGCTGCGGGCTGGTGCCGGGGTCGGTGCCGGGGTGGGAGGGGACCGGGCTGCGGGCTGGTGCCGGGGTCGGTGCCGGGGTGGGAGGGGACCGGGCTGCGGGCTGGTGCCGGGGTCGGTGCCGGGGTGGGAGGGGACCGGGCTGCGGGCTGGTGCCGGGGTCGGTGCCGGGGTGGGAGGGGACCGGGCTGCGGGCTGGTGCCGGGGTCGGTGCCGGGGTGGGAGGGGACCGGGCTGCGGGCTGGTGCCGGGGTCGGTGCCGGGGTGGGAGGGGACCGGGCTGCGGGCTGGTGCCGGGGTCGGTGCCGGGGTGGGAGGGGACCGGGCTGCGGGCTGGTGCCGGGGTCGGTGCCGGGGTGGGAGGGGACCGGGCTGCGGGCTGGTGCCGGGGTCGGTGCCGGGGTGGGAGGGGACCGGGCTGCGGGCTGGTGCCGGGGTCGGTGCCGGGGTGGGAGGGGACCGGGCTGCGGGCTGGTGCCGGGGTCGGTGCCGGGGTGGGAGGGGACCGGGCTGCGGGGTGAGGGACCAGGCTGCGGGCTGGTGCCGGGGTCGGTGCCGGGGTGGGAGGGGACCGGGCTGCGGGCTGGTGCCGGGGTCGGTGCCGGGGTGGGAGGGGACCGGGCTGCGGGCTGGTGCCGGGGTGAGGGCCGGTCTCTGGCGCCCTGCCCCGGTGACTCCTGGTCGATCTTTCCCCTGCAGGACTCCGAGTGGGTGGTGGTGAAGGAGCCCATCATCCAACTGGCTGCCATAGACAACGGCTTGGCCTTCCCCCTGAAGCACCCCGACTCCTGGAGAGCATGTAGGTCCCTCGGCCGCTCTGGGGGGCAGCCTGCTGCTTTGACCACTTGCCCCCGGGCGAGGCCTGCAGCCCGGCTGGGCGCGGTGTGCCCTGGGCGCTCGCTGCCCTGGCCGGGCTTGGGGCCGGGCTCCCAGAAGCAGCAGGGGTGGCCTCGGTTCCCCTTGGGGGCTGGGAGATGGTTCTAGGGGCGGGAGGGGCTGTCCCTGGAGCACCAGGCTGTGGACCCCCCCTCCCCCGTGGGGCTGAGGACAGGGCTCTGACCTCGGCTCTGGCTCTCCCCCCTCCAGACCCCTTCTACTGGGCATGGCTGCCCCAAGCCAAAGTCCCCTTCTCGCAGGAGATCAAAGACCTGATCCTCCCAAAGGTTTCCGACCCCAACTTCGTCAAGGACCTGGAGGAGGATCTGTACGAACTCTTCAAGGTGGGCTGGGAGGTGGGGGGGCAGGCCTGGGGCGGGGGGCTGTGGGGGGGGGGAGCTCAGCTTGCATGGGGTGAGTTTTGATGCATCCTGACCTGTTAGCACCTGTGGGGGTCTCGCAGCAGGGGGCTGGGTCCAGGGTTCCACTGCCTGGGGGTTGGGGGGTCTCACTGCTGGGGGGGGGGTCTCACTGCCACAGAGTGGGGAGGGGTCCCAGTGTCTGGTGGGGGAGTCTTACTGCTGGGGAGTCGGGGGGGGGGGTCCCACTGCCGGGGGGGTCTGTGCCAGGGAGGGGGGGGGGGTCTCAGTGCCAGTCCCTCACTGCTGTTTCTCTTGCAGAAGGACCCTGGCTTCGACCGGGGGCAGTTCCACAAGCAGATCGCTGTCCTGAGGGGCCAGGTATGCTGGGAAGGCCCCTCTGGGTGGGGCAGGGGCCGTGGCTCCCCCTCGCCCCGGGGGCGGGCACTGCAGGGGCCGTGGCTCCCCCTCACCCCGGGGGCGGGCACTGCAGGGGCCGTGGCTCCCCCTCGCCCCGGGGGCGGGCACTGCAGGGGCCGTGGCTCCCCCTCGCCCCGGGGGCGGGCACTGCAGGGGCCGTGGCTCCCCCTCGCCCCGGGGGCGGGCACTGCAGGGGCCTGCTGGGCACTGCGACGGGGGATGGTAGCCCGGCAGCTCCCTGCTCTGCTGCAGTGCCTGGGCAGTTGGGGGGGGGGGGGGGGGGCTGACGTGGTCCGATAGCCGTGAGTTCAAGCCCCCAGCGGGCGGGTGGGAAATAGGGCTCACGTTAAGGGTGATTAACCACTGAGCAACGTGGTCATGACTCCGCATCCCTCTGCTCCGCTCCCTAGATCCTGAACCTGACGCAGGCCCTGAAGGATGGGAAGAGCCCCCTGCACCTGGTGCAGATGCCGCCGGTGATCGTGGAGACGGCGCGCTCCCACCAGCGCAGCGCCAGCGAGTCCTACACCCAGAGCTTCCAGAGCCGCAAGCCCTTCTTCTCCTGGTGGTAGCTGGGCGCTGGCCCCCGCGGCCAGGACTCTGCACTCCGGGTGCCTCGGGGGAAACCTCCAGCTGAACTGTGCCCAGGCAGAGCTGTGGATTCCCCTCGCTGTGGGGCTTGGACGCAGCCTGGCAGAGCCCAGCTCCAGCCGCAAACTGCTCCGCTCAGCGGGAGTCCTCCACGCAGCCGCCACCTGTGTGCGGTTCTGAGCCTGTCTGCTCCCTGCTGGGGCTGGGATCTGCCCACCCCTCGGCCCCTGACTGTCCACTGGTGCAGGGACGTAAGCAGCCAGTGTCCGCTGGAAGGAGCCCGGCTGGGCTGCCCCCTCCCTCTAGTGGCTGGTGTCATGTGCATGAGTGGGGGGCTGGCAGGGGGGCAGCCGGCCTGGGGGTGCCCCCTGTGCTGTGCGATGGGGGGATTTATTGCCACCCTTCCTCCAGGGGAGGGAGACTGGATCCCAGGGAGCTGTGGGCACCTTGGCACAGGAGTGATGCATGCTGCCTACGGAAGCTGAGGGCCCTGGCATGGGAGCTGCTTGTCCCCCTTCCCCACTGGGCACAGGGCGATCTGTCCTGCTAGAGCTGGCTTGGCCTTGTTCCAGCCTCTGCTTCTGCCCACAGGCTGCTGGGCAGGCCCCCGTCCAGGGGCACAGGCCCTGGGGGCAGCCTGGCATGGGGGTCTGGTGCCTGCGGGGTGAGCAATGGCTGCCTCCTGCCCATGGCCCTGGGGCAGTTCTGGGCACCTTTCAGCTAGCTCCCAGGCTGATCATTAGGCTCCCTGGGGCTTGCCCCAAGCCCCCTGGGGGGGCTAGCACTAGCACAGGGGCTGAGGTGTGGCTGTCCCCCTTGGGACAGGGGGGTTGTGCACATTCCCCTCTGTGAATGGAAGTGGGGGGAGGTGAGCTAGGCTCTGGGGCAGGGCTGGGCTGCAGGCCGTGGGGCTGGGGGCTCCATGGGCTGTGGCCGCTGCTAGCCCGCTGGAGGCGAGGGTCCATCTTTCTGGCTGCTGCTGCTGCAACCGCAACCTGCCCTGCAATGTCTCGTTCTCCTGCACTGTAGAAATGTACGTAATGTATTTAAACCCCTGCACCCGCTGAGTCCGGCCTGCCTTCCATGGGGGGCCCCACTTCCTTCTGTCTGTCCCAGGAGCGGAGCCCTGGGGCAGGGCCTAGCCCTACCCGTCACACATACAGCCGGGGGGGGGGGGGGGGGGGGGCTGTCCTTGCTCTAATGCCCCAGGGAGCTCTGCTGAAGGGGGGGTGGGAAGCAGCTGAGGCCAGGCTGGAGCAAGGGGGGTGGGGGGGTGTCCAGTGGTGCTCCCCCCCCCCCCCCAGTCCTGGCTGCAGTTAAACAGGCCTGTCTCACTGATGCACCTGCACTGTTTGCCATGGGCACTGGGCAAAGCTGCCTGTTGCAAGGAAGGCTGTGCAGAGATGGGCATCTAGGGGGCTGGCAGCTGTGACATGTGGCCCACTCCCCCGGGGCTGGCAGCTGTGGGCAGGCTGAGGCTAGAGCACCATCTGTCAGGACCTGGGTGAAGTGACCCCCATGTGCCTTCTCTTACCCCTCCCCCCCCATTAGAGGCTGGGGGGCCAGAGCAGTGTCCTCTGCTGTCCAGCCTAGGAGACTTGGGCTGGCTCCCTCCTCCCAGGGAGGGGGTGGTGGGGTGTGTGTGATGCCTGGGAGTTCCCTGCTGAATCAGCTGACAGGCTCCCCCCCCCCTGCTGCCTTGGGGCCCTGGCGGTACCCCAGGAGCCAGGCCCAGGGGAGTCTGCACAGGGCTGAGTGGATCCCCCTGCCCACGACGGTGCCCAGGCAGCTGAACAGCCAGAACGAGACTCCGGCATTTCCACCCCCAGCCAGCTCCTGGAGCACCCCGCTGGGCTGAGGGGCCAGGGCTGTGCCCGGCGCAGGGAGGGCCCGAGAGAGCCTCCCCCTCGTGGGGGCCAGGCCTGGCCGCATAGACGGGCCTCACAGCCGCGTTACTGCTCAGATTTTATTCCACCAGCGGTGCGGCTGTATCCACCAGGCAGCCAGTGTTTTCCTGGGGCTCGCCCATGGGACGGGGGCCCCCCGGACAGCCAGCGCTGGTGCAGACTGTACTTGCCCTACACGTGCCCCCAGCCAGGCCGGGCAGTGCCTGCTCGTGGGTCACTCCCCTCCCCCTTTGGGCTCCAGGCTCAGCACCCCTCCGCTCCGAGGTCCTGGCCCCTGAGCAAAGGGCCTTCAGGGCCCCTTAGTGCTGGGTGGGGCTGCAGCTGACACATGTGGCCCACTCCCCCGAGACCCCTCCCTCTGCTCCCCGCTTCCATCACCTACTGGGGGGAGGGAAGCTGCAGCGTCCTGGCCCTGTGGAGACCGAATCCCCCCACCTCTCCCCCTGGCGACTGCCACTTCTGGGGCCTGGGCCTGTCCAGGCAGCCCCCCTCACTGCTGGAGCTGGTGCAGGTACCCTGTGGGCCCAGGACCCCTCTTCCTTCGCCTGTCCCTTGGACCTTTCCTCCCGGGCCCAGGGTGCTGCCTGTCCCTGCTGGGCCCTGCCAGCCGCAGGGGGCTGCCAGGGGCTGCGCTGGGGGAGTTGTCGTCCTCTAGCCTGTAGGGGAACAAAGAGCCAGCGTGAGGGGCAGCAGCTGCTTGGCCGGGAAGACGGGGCTGCTTTGGGCCCAGCCTGCCTGAGGGCGAAGGAGCACCCCTGCCTCGGCCGCCTGTTCCAGTCATGCTCTCCCCCCTGCCCTGCTGTGGGGGGGGGGGCCTCCTGGGCCAGGGAGGGGTTTGGAGTCTTACCCACCCACCCCTGGTGCTGTGCCCGGTCCAAGGAAGGGCCCTGGCGCTGGGACAGTCCTTACTGCCTGGGGGTAGCTCATTGTCTACCCTGGGCCAGCCCCACCAGGGCCTGTGGGGTGACCCTGCTCCCTGGAGCCCCACCCCACAGGGGCTATGCCGGCTGCTCCGCATGCTCAGGGCCCCCAGCCCAGTTTCAGCTCCATGGGGTGCAGCTCCCCAGGCCTGGCCCAGGGCCCAGCCTGTACCTTGGATCGCTGCTGCCCTGAGCTGCCAGGCTCAGCTGGGGTGGCAGCCGCCGCCACTTCCTCTGCCTGCTCCTGAGCTGGCGCAGGGCTTGGGCCATGCGCCGGTCGCCCGCGTGCTCCCAGACCAGCTGGGCGCGCTCCGCTGCCCGCTCATCCCCACTGCTCCGGAACAGGCTCCGCAGCTGCACCAGCCCCACGTCCTGGAAGATGTTGGCAGAAGCTCTTTTCCGGGCCCGGGCCTCAGGAACCTGGCCGTGCAGGGGGTCACATGCCACGGAGGCGGGGGTGCCCATGGGTCTGCCCCCGTGGGGCCAGAGGAGAAGCTGTGGGAAGGTACGGAACTGAATGAGGCTGCAAGAAGGGATTGGGCTCCCCACTCCCTCTGTCAGCCTGCACCCCATGGGACCCCCTGCTGGCTCCCTGTCCTTCGGCTGGCTCCACCTACACGGGACCCCCTGCCCCATGGCTCATTCCTCCACCTACAGGGGAGGGTAGAGGGGTGCAGCCTAGGGGATTTTGCAACCTGCACCGATGACATCAGCCAGGGTGTCAGGCGAGCCCAAGGCCAGCGGGGAAGAGAGGAGGGAGACATTTCCCTGCCCAGCTGTGCTGCCCTTCCAGGGCCCCGAGGGGTCCCTCCTCTTTCCTGCTTATCTGCCCCATTTCCTGAGCTGGCTGAGCAGGGCTGGACCGGAGCCAGCACCCCCTGGACAGGAGAGCCCCAGAGCCCTCTGCCATTCTCTGGGGCGCTCCAGTGACCAGTGGCACTGGGCTCTCTGGTGTGTCTACACTGCAGTTACAACCCCAGCGGCTGCCGCTGGCTCAGGGGCCGGCCCCGGCTGGGGTCTGGGCCCTGTGAGGTGGGAGGATCCCAGAGCTCCAGCCCCAGTCTCTGGAGGGCGATGACCAGACCCCCCGCCCAGGCGGCGGGGTTAACCTGTAGTGTAGACGCCCCGTCGGTCCCAGCCGTGCCAGCGCCCGCCCCAGGGAGGGGGGGACGGGCTCTCGGCGGGGAACCCCAGAGCCCCCCGGTCCCGGCTCGCGGACCCCGCCCCGAGCACCCCCCGCCCCGGCTACCTGCGCACGGGAGTCGCGGCGGCTCCGCGCCCAGGCCGGGGCTCTGAGGTCCGGCCAGAGTCCCCGCCCCGCCTCTCAGCCAATCAGCGCCCGCTGCCATCAGCGTCCCGCCTTCCCAGCCGAACGCGGAGCCACCAGCTGCCCAATCCGGCCACGCGGAGGAGGAAGGGGCGGGGCCTTGCGCCTCTCGGGGAAACACGTGGCACCCAGTGACGTCAGCGGGCCAGCGGTGACCTGCGGCTGGCAGGAGCAAGCGGGACCCGCCCAGCCCCACCCGGGAGCCTGCAGCCGGCCGGGCCCCGCCCCCTGGATCCCCTCGGGGCCCCGCCCAGCCCCACCCGGGAGCCTGCAGCCGGCCGGGCCCCGCCCCCTGGATCCCCTCGGGGCCCCGCCCAGCCCCACCCGGGAGCCTGCAGCCGGCCGGGCCCCGCCCCCTGGATCCCCTCGGGGCCCCGCCCAGCCCCGCCCGGGAGCCTGCAGCCGGCCGGGCCCCGCCCCCTGGATCCCCTCGAGGCCCCGCCCAGCCCCACCCGGGAGCCTGCAGCCGGCCGGGCCCCGCCCCCTGGATCCCCTCGGGGCCCCGCCCAGCCCCACCCGGGAGCCTGCAGCCGGCCGGGCCCCGCCCCCTGGATCCCCTCGGGGCCCCGCCCAGCCCCACCCGGGAGCCTGCAGCCGGCCGGGCCCCGCCCCCTGGATCCCCTCGGGGCCCCGCCCAGCCCCACCCGGGAGCCTGCAGCCGGCCGGGCCCCGCCCCCTGGATCCCCTCGCGGCCCCGCCCAGCCCCGCCCGGGAGCCTGCAGCCAGCCGGGCCCCGCCCCCTGGATCCCCTCGAGGCCCCGCCCAGCCCCACCCGGGAGCCTGCAGCCGGCCGGGCTCCGCCCCCTGGATCCCCTCGGGGCCCCGCCCAGCCCCGCCCGGGAGCCTGCAGCCGGCCGGGCCCCGCCCCCTGGATCCCCTCGAGGCCCCGCCCAGCCCCGCCCGGGAGCCTGCAGCCGGCCGGGCCCCGTCCACATTCGGGAACCGGGCCCAGAGCCCCGGCCAATGCCCACACCACACTCCACACACCCCACAACCCGCTAACATCGACAACACCCCACTGCACACACCCCACAACCCGCTAACATCGACAACACCCCACTCCACACACCCCACAACCCGCTAACATCGACAACACCCCACTGCACACACCCCACAACCCGCTAACATCGACAACACCCCACTGCACACCCCCCACAACCCGCTAACATCGACAACACCCCACTGCACACCCCCCACAACCCCCTAACATCGACACCACACTCCACACACCCCACAACCCCTTAACATCGACAACACCCCACTCCACACACCCCACAACCCGCTAACATCGACAACACCACACTGCACACCCCCCACAACCCGCTAACATCGACAACACCACACTGCACACCCCCCACAACCCCTTAACATTGACAACACCCCACTCCACACACCCCACAACCCGCTAACATCGACAACACCCCACTGCACACACCCCACAACCCGCTAACATCGACAACACCCCACTGCACACACCCCACAACCCCCTAACATCGACACCACACTCCACACACCCCACAACCCCTTAACATCGACAACACCCGACTCCACACACCCCACAACCCGCTAACATCGACAACACCACACTGCACACCCCCCACAACCCGCTAACATCGACAACACCACACTGCACACCCCCCACAACCCCTTAACATCGACAACACCCCACTGCACACACCCCACAACCCGCTAACATCGACAACACCCCACTCCACACACCCCACAACCCGCTAACATCGACAACACCCCACTGCACACACCCCACAACCCGCTAACATCGACAACACCCCACTGCACACACCCCACAACCCCCTAACATCGACACCACACTCCACACACCCCACAACCCCTTAACATCGACAACACCCCATTCCACACACCCCACAACCCGCTAACATCGACAACACCACACTGCACACCCCCCACAACCCGCTAACATCGACAACACCACACTGCACACCCCCCACAACCCCTTAACATCGACAACACCCCACTGCACACACCCCACAACCCGCTAACATCGACAACACCCCACTGCACACACCCCACGACCCGCTAACATCGACAACACCCCACTGCACACCCCCCACAACCCCTTAACATCGACAACACCCCACTGCACACACCCCACGACCTGCTAACATCGACAACACCACACTCCACACACCCCACGACCCGCTAACATCGACAACACCCCACTGCACACACCCCACGACCCGCTAACATCGACAACACCCCACTCCACACACCCCACGACCCGCTAACATCGACAACACCCCACTGCACACCCCCCACAACCCGCTAACATCGACAACACCCCACTGCACACACCCCACGACCCGCTAACATCGACAACACCCCACTGCACACCCCCCACAACCCCTTAACATCGACAACACCCCACTGCACACACCCCATAACCCGCTAACATCGACAACACCACACTCCACACACCCCACAACCCGCTAACATCGACAACACCCCACTGCACACCCCCCACAACCCCTTAACATCGACAACACCCCACTGCACACACCCCACAACCCGCTAACGTCGACAACACCCCACTGCACAACCCCACAACCCCTTAACATCGACAACACCCCACTGCACACCCCCCACAACCCGCTAACATCGACAACACCACACTCCACACACCCCACGACCCGCTAACATCGACAACACCCCACTGCACACACCCCACGACCCGCTAACATCGACAACAGCCCACTGCACACACCCCACAACCCCTTAACATCGACAACACCCCACTGCACACACCCCACAACCCCTTAACATCGACAACACCCCACTGCACACACCCCACAACCCGTTAACATCGACAACACCCCACTCCACACACCCCACAACTCGCTAACATCGACAACACCACACTCCACAAACCCCGTGACCCCGTAACATCGACATCACCTGTGTTACCAGCACCACACTCCACACACCCTGCTCACACTCCCAGCAAGGGAGCTGAACTTGTCTCCATGGCCAGTCAGGATCGGGTCCGTCTGGGGGACTCCACTTTCTGCGCGGTGTGGTTGGCAGGGTGCTGAGCTCTGGCCGCTCTGACGCTGGGGCTGTCCTGGAGTTGGGGCCCAAGAACTTCCTTTTGGACCCCAGTTTATAGTGACATTTGAGTCCTTTTTAGCTAGATCTTAACCAGTCCTTATACTCGGATTTCACCGGCCAATCCTACCATAGCGGAGCAACAGGCTCTGCAAGCAAGAGACTCTTGTGGCACCTCATAGACGTATTTTGGAGATCCAAACGTCTGTCAGTCTGTACGGTGCCACCAGACTTTGTCGCTTTTTCAGATCCAGACAAACACGGCTCCCCCTCGGATTCTGAAAATTCTCTCACCAATCCTCCCCCACCATCGCAATTCACACCTAGCCAAATGAGACGTAACAGACAGAAACAAGGAAAGGACCAGCCGGAGACCCCACAGATAAACAATAGGGAAGTGGGGCCCATCATGACAAACCAACAGAGAACTGAGGGGTCACAACCAGACCACTGAGACGGGATTTCTTGCCAGACAGATGCCATCAAATTCACTTTTCTTTAGCGGGCTTAAGCTCTGGTTCTTTATCTGGTGCTAACGGGGCCGTTAGGACGCGGTCTCCTTCCAAACCGCCTGCTATTCCCTTGGTTTCATGCCAGGTGGCTGGAATGTGGGGAGGCGACTTCCTGCTTCTCAGCTAACGGCTGTCGCTTGGCCGCTTTTCGAATCTGGCTGCAGACGAAGGCCTGATCCTTCCAGCTCCCTCCCCGCCCAGGCTCAGCCGCTGCCCTCTGTGGGTCCAAGTGGCTTCTGGGGACTTTGCAGCTCACGGTGTCCCAGGTGTGACGAAGTGGGACTGTTCTTAATGTTTCCTCTGGATAGTGTGTGAGTGCCCCAGTTTCCCCTGTACATTTCTTAAGTATCTAGGTGGGGGGATAAGGGGGTGTGATTGCTTCAGAGCCAGAGAGGGTCAGTGTGATGGTGTCTGGACAGAGTAGGGCCCTGTCTCTTGGCAACTGATGGCCCGAGCCCCTCCCCTGCAAGGTGCCAACTGAAGGTGTTGGAAAACAAAGGGACCAGGTGGCCTCCTGGCCTGGGAAGGAGACAAAGGCGAGAGGAGGGGCTGGAGATTTTGAGTTTGGAGCTGTCTGGGGAAATGGGTTACCAAAATGGAGGGAGGCCCAGAGTCCTGGCTGGCTTCATATGGAGTCTCATAGAATCAGAGACTCTCAGGGTTGAAGGGACCTCAGGAGGTTCTAGTCCAACCCCCTGCTCAAAGCAGGACCAACCCCAACTAAATCATCCCAGTAGTTCTGGAGTATCCCACTCTTGCCACCAGTTGTCATGGAATCAGTGTGTGATACTCTGCCCAGACAGAAAGCCCCACCCCCACCCTCATGGACCCCTGCCCCTGCTGCAGTCTAGGTCAGACATGCCACACCAGGAGACAACATACGTAGGAGCGGCTAGAGCCCTGCACTGGGGGATCTTCCCTACAGACCTTGCAGAAGGAGGAAGGTGATTCTAACAATAACCTTCAGCTTTTGAACCTGGGACCTTCAGATCCGTAGCATAAGCCCTGCCACTTGAACTAAAGGAGTAACCTCATTTGCTGCCACCAGTAGTAGGCTGCTATCCACCAGTGGGCCAGCACTAGCGGGGGAGGTGACCCATTTTGCCAGCATTGCCCGAGGCTGTCTGGAGCCTGGGGAGAGGTCCTGCGCCAGGGCAGGAAATGGGTTTATCGGCCTCCCTGAGTGACAGAAGAAACGCTTCGCTGACGGGCCGGGCGGAACCGCTCCCTTTCCGGGCCCAGGAGAAAACAGGGCGCCCGCTGGGGCACATGGAGGGAGGCTGCTCAGTGTCCATCCACCAGGATCCTGCAGTGCGGGGGAGTACTGCAGTGCTGGCCAGCTGGCGTGTGTGTGTGCGTTTGTGTGTGTGTGCGTTTGTGTGTGTGTGCATGCGTGTAGATGGCTCATGTTCCGCACGGCTGTTGTGGGGCTCACTGACCTGTCGATGACCCTATGCCTGGAGGACGGGGGAGGGCTGGCTCTGACATCTATCCCCCCCCAGCTCTGCAGGGCCTGTCCCAGACCACAGGAATCCTGTCAAGGCCCAGACCTGCCCCTTGGGCTCTGTCTGCAGACAGAAGGAGCCTCCCAGCCGAGGAGTTAGCAGGGCTGGTGCAGGGGCCCTGCGTGAAACTTTGGGGTTCAGTCCCCCCCCCAAGGGACTGGTTACAGCCTGGCACATAGACCCCTAGCAGTGCCCACCAAGGGAAACTCTGCCAATGCTACCAGCTGCAGGCAACACCAGTACACCCCACGGGGCTCCTTCCCCCTCCCGGACGGCAGTTCACTCGCCCCATCTGGTCACACTGGAGCACCCAGTCCAGCCTGCCGGGAGCCAGCACCCCCCAGCGCACTCCTGGTTCCACGGGACACCGGGAGGGAAGTGGATGTAGCAGAGCTGGAGTTGAGGATTCAGAGGCAGGTTCCAGGTAAAAGACAAACACACCAGGCAGCCTCGCGCCTGCGCCGATGCCCACGTCCCTCGCAGGCCCAGCAGGAAGCGCTATCCAGCCTGCGGTGGGCTGGCTTTGACTGCTGGCTTGTGGTGGGCGGAGGGCTGGGCTCACGGCTGCAGCGAAGGGGGAAGAGATCTGGGAGTACACGGGAGCGCTGGGTGAGTTCAGCATCCCCATGCTCCAGGGCAAAGGAGATCAGCAGCAGGGTCAGGAAGGCCGGTCCTTGCCTCACACCTCTCCTGGGAGGTAGCTGGACAGTGAGGCACAGGAGAGATGGGACGGGAGGGAAAACCTTTCACTGGTGAGAGACGCGCTTCCGAGGAGGAGCCCCGTGTCCCTGGAAGGTCCGTCTCCCGTCCCCAGGAATCAGTGCAATGCAAGGGCTGATGTCACCTGCCGTCTCTCCCAGGCCCTGAGACCTCCGCTGGGCACAGCCGGGCACCGGGGGGTTGTGCCTTTCTCTGAAGAATCAGGCTTTGGCCACTCAGAGACAAGGCACTGAACTAAGGGACGACCGGTCCGCTCTGACGCCGGCCAGGGACACGAGGCGCAGGGCTGGGGACTCCCGGAGTCCTGGCAGGGCTGGGGAGCCCCGTGATGGGGCTGGGGATGCTGGTTGTTATGAGGGGCCTGGGAACCCCCTGTGGAACTGGGAATACCGGAAGGGGCTGGGGACCCCCAGGGTTGTGACGTTGCTGGGGACCCCGGGGTTGTGACGTAGCTGGGGACCCCGGGGTTGTGACGTTGCGGGGACCCCGGAGTTGTGACGTTGCGGGGACCCCGGAGTTGTGACGTTGCTGGGGACCACCGGGGTTGTGACGTTGCGGGGGACCCCGGGGTTGTGACGTTGCGGGGACCCCGGGGTTGTGACGTTGCAGGGGACCCCGGGGTTGTGACGTTGCGGGGACCCCGGGGTTGTGACGTTGCGGGGGACCCCGGGGTTGTGACGTAGCTGGGGACCCCGGGGTTGTGACGTTGCTGGGGACCCCGGGGTTGTGACGTAGCTGGGGACCCCGGGGTTGTGACGTTGCGGGGGACCCCGGGGTTGTGACGTTGCAGGAGACCCCGGGGTTGTGACGTTGCGGAGACCCCGGGGTTGTGACGTTGCGGGGGACCCCGGGGTTGTGACGTTGCGGGGACCCCGGGGTTGTGACGTTGCGGGGGACCCCGGGGTTGTGACGTTGCAGGAGACCCCGGGGTTGTGACGTTGCGGAGACCCCGGGGTTGTGACGTTGCGGGGGACCCCGGGGTTGTGACGTTGCGGGGACCCCGGGGTTGTGACGTTGCGGGGGACCCCGGGGTTGTGACGTAGCTGGGGACCCCGGGGTTGTGACGTTGCGGGGGACCCCGGGGTTGTGACGTAGCTGGGGACCCCGGGGTTGTGACGTTGCGGGGGACCCCGGGGTTGTGACGTT
Organism: Sternotherus odoratus; assembly: GCA_032164245.1. Taxonomy (NCBI): domain Eukaryota; kingdom Metazoa; phylum Chordata; order Testudines; family Kinosternidae; genus Sternotherus; species Sternotherus odoratus. The sequence goes on from JAVMKO010000005.1 coordinate 107,161,837, forward strand.
GCAGGAGACCCCGGGGTTGTGACGTTGCGGGGGACCCCGGGGTTGTGACGTTGCGGAGACCCCGGGGTTGTGACGTTGCGGGGGACCCCGGCTCGGCGATCCACAGCTGCGGGTGGAGAGAGGGAGACGCGCGCGGGGCTGTACGAGGAAGCGGCGGCCCCCGGGGGCGGGGACGTGCGGGCCGGGCCGGGCCGGGTGACGCGCTCCGCGCCGAGCCAGCCCCTCGCAGGGCGCCCCTGGGGGGCCGGGCCGGGGGCGGGGCCGGCCGCCCGGCGCAGGAAGGCCCGTTAGGCGCCAGAGGAAGTGGCCGCCGGGACGGAGCGAGCGGGAGCGGCCCGAGGCCCCCGCGCCGCCGCCATGGCCCCGCCCGCGCCCCCCGCCCCGCCGCCGGCCCGCGGGCCGCTGAGCCTGCACCGGCCCTTCCTGCGCAGCCCGCTGGCCCCGCTGCGCCTGGGGCAGCTGCTCCTGGGCGCCGCCTGCTGGGGCACGGTGGCCGCGCACAAGTACGAGGGCGCGGCGCACTTCGCGCTCTTCGCCGCCGTGCTCGCCTGGCTGCTGGCGCTGGCGCTCGCCGGCCTGAGCCTGCTGGGGCGCTGGGCGCTGGTGCCGCTGCTGGGCGGCCGCTGGCTCCTCGCCAACGCGGCGCACGACCTGGCGCTGGGCGCCGGGCTCTACGCGGCGGCCGCGGGCGTCATGGGCCACAAGGCGGCGCGGCACAGCTACTGCAACCTGCGCGGCTACAGCCAGCCCTGCCTCTACCGCGCCTACCTGGCCGCCGCCGCCTGCGCCGGCCTGGCCGCCGGCCTGCACCTGCTCTCCGGCCTCTACTGCCTGGCGCGCCGCTGCCGGGGCCACCGCGACATCGTCTGAGCGCCCGGGCGCCGCCCCGACGGGCATCGCCTGAGGACCCCGCCGGACCCAGCGTCCCCCGACCGACCCACCGACCCACCGACCGACCCACCCACCGACCGACCCACCGACCCACCGACCGACCCACAGACCCACCGACCCACCGACCGACCGACCCACCGACGGGCATCGTCTGAGGACCCCCCGCCGGACCCAGCATCCCCCGACCGACCCACCGACCCACCGACCGACCCACCGACCGACCCACCGACCCACCGACCGACCGACCGACCGACGGGCATCGTCTGAGGACCCCCCGCCGGACCCAGCGTCCCCCGACCGACCCACCGACCGACCGACCCACCGACCCACCGACCGACCCACCGACCGACGGGCATCGCCTGAGGACCCCACCGGACACAGCATCCCCCGACCGACCCACCGACCGACCGACCCACCGACCGACGGACCGTCTGAGGACCCCACCGGACCCAGCCCCTCTGCCCCGACTGACCCACCGACCGACCCACCGACCGACCGACCGACCGACGGGCATCGCCTGAGGACCCCCCGCCAGACACAGCGTCCCCCGACCGACCCACCGACCGACCCACCGACCGACCCACCGACCGACGGGCATCGCCTGAGGACCCCCCGCCGGACCCAGCGTCCCCCGACCGACCCACCGACCGACCGACCCACCGACCCACCGACCGACCCACCGACCGACGGGCATCGCCTGAGGACCCCACCGGACACAGCATCCCCCGACCGACCCACCGACCCACCGACCAACCCACCGACCGACCCACCGACCGACAGACCGACCGACCCACAGACCGACCCACCGACCGACGGGCATCGCCTGAGGACCCCGCCGGACCCAGCATCCCCCGACCGACCCACCGACCGACCGACCCACCGACCGACGGACCGTCTGAGGACCCCACCGGACCCAGCCCCTCTGCCCCGACTGACCCACCGACCGACCCACCGACCGACGGGCATCGCCTGAGGACCCCCCGCCAGACACAGCGTCCCCCGACCGACCCACCGACCGACCCACCGACCGACCCACCGACCGACGGGCATCGCCTGAGGACCCCCCGCCGGACACAGCGTCCCCCGACCGACCCACCGACCGACCCACCGACCGACCGACCCACCGACCGACCGACCGACCGACCCACCGACCGACCGACCGACCGACCCACCGACCGACCGACCCACCGACCGACCGACCGACCCACCGACCGACCGACCAACCGACCCACCGACCGACCGACCGACCGACCGACCCACCGACCGACCGACCCACCGACCGACCGACCGACCGACCGACCGACCGACCGACCCACCGACCGACCGACCCACCGACCGACCCACCGACCGACCGACCGACCGACCCACCGACCGACCCACCGACCGACGGGCATCGCCTGAGGACCCCGCCGGACCCAGCATCCCCCGACCGACCCACCGACCGACGGGCATCACCTGAGGACCCCGCCGGACCCAGCATCCCCCGACCGACCCACCGACCGACCCACCGACCGACGGGCATCGCCTGAGGACCCCGCCGGACCCAGCATCCCCCGACCGACCCACCAACCGACCAACCGACCGACCCACCGACCGACTCACAGACCCACCGACCGACCCACCGACCGACCAACCGACCGACCCACAGACCGACGGGCATCGCCTGAGGACCCCGCCGGACCCAGCATCGACCGACCGACCCACAGACCGACCCACCGACCGACCCACAGACCCACCGACCGACGGGCATCGAGTGAGGACCCCGCCGGACACAGCGTCCCCCGACCCACCGACCGACCCACAGACCCAGCCCCTCTGCCCCCGACCGACCCACCGACCGACAGGCATCGTCTGAGGACCCCCCCCGCCAGACACAGCATCCCCCGACCGACCCACAGACCCACCGACCGACCGACCCACCGACCGACAGACCCACAGACCCAGCCCCTCTGCCCCCGACCGACCCACAGACCGACGGGCATCATCTGAGGACCCCCCCACCGGACACAGCATCCCCCGCACACAGACAGACCCAGCTGCTCTGCCCCCCAACAGACCGACAGACTGACCGACATCATCTGAGGTGCCCGGGCGCCGCCCCGACAGACCGACCGACGGGCATCGTCTGAGCACAGCACCCCCCCCGGCCAGACACAGCATCCCCCGCAGACAGACAGACCGACAGACCCAGCCCCTCTGCCCCCGACCGACCCACAGACATCGTCTGAGCTCCGCAGCCCTCGCTGGACACAGCCCCCCACACAGACAGACCGACCGACCGATCGAGCCCCTCTGCCCCACTGGGGACTGATCGCCCTGGGACAGACAGACAGACCTCCCTGCCCCCGCCTGACGGCTCCCCTAGCCAGGCAGGGACCCGCAGCCCCCAGGTACAGGGACCCCCCACCAGAGGGACGGACACAGGCTATCCCCAGCCCAGATCACCCGAAGGTGGGGGCTGCCGGCCCTCGGGCTCCCCCCTTCCGGCTCTTACAGGTGGGTGCTGGCTCTGGGTCTCCGCTCCCCGGGGCGGCTGGGCAGTGGGGCTGGGACGGGGGAGCAGGCCCCCATGGCTGTCCCGGGACGGGAGGGGGAGGGGTCAGGGCAGGAGTCCGTCCCTGCACCCACTGCCCAGCCAGTGAGACCCCCCCAGGGGCTGACCCCTCACTCTCCCCTGCCCCCACATGCAGCCCCTGCCCCATCTGCTCAGGGGCAGGACTCTGTCCCCACACGCGGCCCCCTCCGCTCCGAGGCTGGGCAGATGGCGTGGGGGGGGAGGGGAGTCCAGTGCCAGCCCAGAGCCACCACCCTTCCCTGGCGCCTTCCCAGGGAGTGAGGCCCCAGCAGGGCAAAGCCACTGCTCACTGCGGCCGCCCATTGCCAGCCCTGACTCCCGGGTGGGGGAGGAGGGAGACGGGGCTGGGCCATAGGCAGCCTGAGAGCCCCCTTCAGCTCAGCCTCCGACTCGGGGGGTCTCTCCCTGGCGCCCTTTTCCTTGCAGGGGCCAGACAGCCCCTGAGCAGCCATACCCAGGGATCACCACACCTGCCAGGGACGTGCAGCCACCTCTGGGGTGGGGCACGGCCGCTGTCTAAGCACCGTGCAGCCGGAGAAGCCCAGCTGGAGTTGCAGGGTGGGGGGAGCTGAGGTTGCTGGAATTTAGCCCAATAAGGAAATTCAAGGGCAGGACAGGCGGGTTTCAGACCCAAGCAGACACCCCCCAGAGGAGAGGCCTCCCCCTTCGGAAGATCCCCCCGCAGGGCAGTCAGGCCTGTGCAGTGGCCTCCCTGCTCCGCAGGCTGATTGCCCAGGGCCGTGCCCCTGGTCCCTGGGCAGCGGCTGTGCCCAGGCCGTTCCGGGCAGCGCAGAGGAGCCCCCGTGCAAAGGGGCAGCAAGTGCCTTAGACTCTACACACTTCCGCCCCGGTGCCATCGATCTCTGCGCGGCTCGTGCTCCAGGAGCTGGCCGTGACTCGCCCTGACGCAGCGGCTGGGGACAGTGCCTTGTTCCAGGAACGCTGCCACCTCCCTCGACGGCTGGACCCATCTCTCGGGCTCCTGGGTTTCCGGGGCCTGATGACCTCACTTGGCTGCCCCCTGGTGAAGTGCCTTTCACCCCCGCGCCCTCCAGAGCCCCGGGCGAAGGCAGCGGGGGGGCCAGAGGGTGCCTCAGCCTGGCCCGGGGCCCCCCACCCTACACCGACAGCTGGGGGAACTTGACCGGCTCCTGCACATCCTGGGAAACCCCCAGCTCGGGCTCCTCGCCAGCCACGAGGCCCCGGGGATGGACTGGCTGCGAGGGCTGGAGGAATCGGGCTGGGAAATTCGTCCTTGGGGGTTGCTCTCTGCTCGGCCCCTGGCTGCAGGCCCCCCCCCGGCCTGGACACCGGAAAAGCAGCGGCAGGGCCCGAGGGCGGATGGCGCGGGGGAGCCGAGAGGTGAGAGCTCTGTAGTTTCAGGGGTGTGGCGCAGACCCCCTGGGCCTCGCGGGGGGCAGGGGCTCCCCTGGAATCACTCAGGGCTGGGCCCAGCAGGCTGTGAGAGCTGAGTGCCAGTGGCCATGTACTGGCACAGAGAGGCCCCCCAGCACCCCACATTGGGGGAGCCCCCACCTGGGAGCAGGGTCGCTCTGCCGAGCCGGGGGGGGGGGGGGGCTCTGCTCCCCTGCAGACTTTATCCAGAGCTCGGCTCAGACTCCCCCGTGCTCTGAGCCGCAGGGTGCCCGGGGCTGGCCCGGCGGTGGGACGGGGCCGCCTGCCCTGGGCTCAGGCGTTCCATGGGGCTCCGATGCCCCCAGGTAGCCCACGGTCCTGTTGGCCATGCCAGGCCTGAGGCTCTGATGCAGCCAGGCCTTTCCAAGCTGGGCCTAGGGCCCTGGGTCAGTCCTGGCCAGGTGACTCTGGGCCTGGAGGGGGTGAGAGAACAAAGGGCCAGGATGCGGGGGAGCTTCTGACCCCTGGGTGCAGGGTTAACCCTTTGCTGCCTGTTTGGGTTTGAGGGCCATGGCCCCCACCCCGGGGAGAGCCTGCGGGCAGCACAAGGATTGCACGTGGCCTCTGGCTGTTGTTCTTGGGGTCCTCACACCCCATCGTTTGTGTCAGTGGCAGGAGCCCCGACAGGCAGCGGGGGCAGGGAGCGGAGGTTGGGGTTTGGAGCTGAGGCCGGGGCCTGGCTGCTCTGCTACTGACTTTGTTTCCCTTGCAGTTTGCTGAGGCGCCTGCTCCGTGGCTCCCATGTGCAGGGCCTGACACCGAGTTGCTCCCGAGGCCTCCGGAGGCTGCCCCGGGCGGGAGGAGCCGGCGAGGACCCCAGGAGGGATTGGAGAGCTGCAGCCACTGCTCCTGGAGACACCCGCAGGCCCATGCTGCTGTGGGAGAGGACGTGGACTGGGCAGAGGCTCCCTGCCCTGTACAGCCAGGCTGGCTCCCCGTGTGCCACGGACGGGCCCAGTGCGCTGGCTCCCCGTGTGCCACGGAAGGGCCCAGTGCGCTGGAGACCCGTGTGCCACGGACGGGCCCAGTGCGCTGGCTCCCCGTGTGCCACGGACGGGCCCAGTGCGCTGGAGACCCATGTGCCACGGACGGGCCCAGTGCGCTGGAGACCCGTGTGCCTGTCCCACTGCCCCGGCTTTCCCCGGGCAGCCTGCACGCTGCCCCTGACTCCCAGCTGTGCCCCATCCCGGCCGTGGGGAGGTCCCACCGTCAGCACGGGACATGTATTGGGCCCAGCCAGGCACCGTCCGTCCCCCCTCCCTGCCGCCGGACTCTGCTCTGCATACGGCCCGGGGCCTGCACAGCTGGGGCGGGAGCTGGCCCCGCTGGGGGGCAGGGAACACGGAGCCCCCGGCCATCCAGCACCTCTCGGCTGGGCCCCCCTCACCCCGCTGCCCCTGCTGTGCTGGCAGGGAGGGGGTCTGTCCCTGGCGTTTCCCAGGCCCCTGCGGCCCCCCGGCTCTGTGGGACTCGGGGCCCAGCCGCACCCCGCTCCGTTGTTTGCTGAGGATTCCTCTGTCTAATAAAGGTCGTGAGACGCGCTGGGTGCTCTGTGTTGGGGCTTCGTGTCCGGGGCCGGCCGCGTGGCTGGGACGGCAGCCCTGGAGGGGGGAGTCACGCCACGTTCCAACCGCTCAGCAGAGAGGTCTCAGACCTGCCCCCCCCCCAGCCCCACAGGGACCCCTGACCCCCAGCTCTGCCCCGGGCTGAACATGCCCTAGCAGCATGGGCTGGGATGGAGGGACCGACTGGGACGAGGGCTCAGCCCATCGCTGGGGATCCCCAGCCCCCCCCCTCCCCCCGCAGCTGCTGGAGTCTGATGGGTGGGGCCGGGACCAGCAAAGGCTCTGGGCAGCCCCCCCAGTCTGAGTGGATTCCTGGCGCTGTGCGCAGCGGATGGGTCCCGGGCCCCTGTTCCTCGCACAGGCTGCCTGGGAGGCAAAGGCTCCCTGCCCTCACCCCTGTCCCACCAGCAGGACCAGAGTGGGGGAGCAGTTTGACCCCCCCCCCAGCATGGGGCTATCAGCCCAGCCCCCCCATGTCTCTGTGTCGCTCGGGGGCCTCCTGCCCCCTTACCCAGGGCCCTGCTGCTCCCTGCCGGAGGGGAGGAAGCCCGGGGCCGTCCCAGCAGGAGCGTGGCGCCGGCGTTGGCGAGGGCTCCCGGGCTGGTGGCCGAGTCCCAGCCAGGCCCCGTTGTGGGGCCCCAGCTGCAGGGAGTGGCTCCCCTGGGTGCTGGCGGGGAGGGGGGGGAGCATGGCCCTGTGGCGCGTGGGGCCCCAGCTGCAGGGAGTGGCTCCCCTGGGTGCTGGCGGGGGAGGGGGGGGCATGGCCCTGTGGCGTGTGCCCTGCCAGGCTGTGAGAACAAGGCAGCAGTGAGGCAGCCAGGGCAGGACGGAGCCACGTGGCCGCGTTCCACAGGCCCAGCACTTCCTGCCCCGGCTGCTGCTGAATGAGCTCTCTGTGTGCCGGGGGCGGGGGGGGGGGGGGGCACACGCTTCTGCTCTGGGGGGATGGGTAGGGCCAGAGGAGGGAGTCGGGGGGCACTAGGGGTGCACGGGACCGGGGGAGGGAGTCGGGGGGCACTAGGGGTGCACGGGGCCGGGGAAGGGAGTCGGGGGGCACTAGGGGTGCACGGGGCCGGGGGAGGGAGTCGGGAGGCACTAGGGGTGCACGGGGCCGGGGGAGGGAGTCGGGGGGCACTAGGGGTGCACGGGGCCGGGGGAGGGAGTCGGGGGGCACTAGGGGTGCACGGGGCCGGGGGAGGGAGTCGGGGGGCACTAGGGGTGCACGGGGCCGGGGGAGGGAGTCGGGGGGCACTAGGGGTGCACGGGGCCGGGGGAGGGATTCGGGGGTCACTAGGGGTGCACGAGACCGGGGGAGGGAGTCAGGGCACTAGGGGTGCACGGGGCTGAGGGAGGAATTCAGGGAGCACTAGGGGTGCACGGGGCCAGGGGAGGGTGTCGGGGCACCAGGGGCACATGTGGTCAGGGGAAGGAGCCAGGCGTCAGGGGGCACTAAGGGTGCACGGGGCCGGGGGGAGGAATTCAGGGGGCACTAGGGGTGCACGGGGCTGGGGGAGGGAGTCAGGGGGCACTAGGGGTGCACGGGACTGGGGGAGGGAGTCAGGGGGCACTAGGGGTGCACGGGACCGGGGGAGGGATTCAGGGGGCACTAGGGGTGCACGGGGCCGGGGGAGGGAGTCAGGGGGCACTAGGGGTGCACGGGGCCGGGGGAGGGAGTCGGGGGGCACTAGGGGTGCACGGGACCGGGGGAGGGAGTCGGGGGGCACCAGGGGCGCATGGGGTCAAGGGAGGGAGCCAGGCGTCAGGGGGCACTAGGGGTGCACGGGGCCGGGGGAGGGAGTCAGGGGGCACTAGGGGTGCACGGGGCCGGGGGAGGGAGTCAGGGGGCACCAGGGGCGCATGGCGTCAGGGGAGGGAGCCAGGCGTCAGGGGCACTAGGGGTGCACGGGGCCGGGGGAGGGAGTCAGGGGGCACTAGGGCTGCACGGCGCCGGGGGAGGGAGTCAGGGGGCACCAGGGGCGCATGGCGTCGGGGGAGGGAGCCAGGCGTCGGGGCACTAGGGGTGCACAGGGTGGGTGCTGGCAGAGCTGGGGGGGGGGGGGAGCTGATACTGTGCACCTGCAGGAGTGCGAGGGCCCATGTGCACGTGTGTGTGTTCACATGTGCGTGCGGGGGTGCTGCCTGCCAGGAATCTGTTATGGGGACAGCATTCTGCCCAGCCCCCCTTCTGTTCTGGGGGTGGGGTGATGGCAGTGCCAGCAGTGGGATATTGGCCCATTCTAGGGGGGAGGGGAGAAGCTCCAGCCCTCTCCCCCACGAGCAGTGGGTCAGTCTGCCCGGACCCTTCCCCCGCGTAATGCTGGACCCCATTGGAGCTCCCCCAGGAATGGGGCGGGGACCCTGCTGCTGCCCCCTGTGCCTGGGCAGGTGAAGAGCCGTGGGGTGCTTTGGGGGGGTATGGGGGTGCTGGATAATGAATTGCTGGCCTGGGGGGGTCTCCACTTTCACCAGTGAGGATGCTGGGGAGGGGGGGGTCTGCTCCTTGCGGCAGCTGTGAGAGCCCTGCAGGGATCAGAGTCCCCCCGTCTGTGCATGGGGCGTGCTGGGACTGCCCCACATACAGGGGGGAACCCGCCTGGGTGTGACACGCTGGGGACCCCCTGGCTTGGGGCTGCAGGAGAGAAGTGGGTGCTGGTCCCCTGGGGGGGGGGGGTTGGCCCTGGACCAGGGCTAAGGGCGGGGGGGAGGGATGAGTGACTCTTGGCTGGGTAACCGGGGAACGGACCCGCAGCGCGGCTGCGTGTGCCCGGCTTTCCCCCGGGGGCTGAGAGCCCTGCACGCGAAACCAATAACAGGCCGCGTGTGGCCCAGTGCTGCGCCCCCGGGGCTGGACCCTGGCAGGGACATAGGACCCAGCTCTCCCCAGCACCCCCTGTGCTGTGCATGGTGGTTGTGAAGTGCTCCCCCCTTAACAGCCTTTGGTGAGGGACCCTGGCAAAGGCTCTCTGGAAATCGAAGTCCACTCTGTCCACTGGATCCCCCTTGGCCACCCCCTCGAAGAATCCTAGTAGACTGGGGAGGCGCAATTCCCCTTTACAAAAGCCACGTTGACTCTTCCCCAACAAATCATGTTCATCTACATGTCTGACAATTCTCGTCCTTACCATAGTTTCAACTAGGGCTGTCGATTAATCGCAGTTAACTCACGCGATTAACTCAAAAAAATTAACTGATTAAAAAATTAAGTGATTAATCGCCCTGTTAAACAATAGAATACTAATTGAAATGTATTAACAATTGACAAAGCTGCCAAACAAATATTTTTGAATATTTTTCTATATTTTCAAATGTATTGATTTCAATTACAACACAGAATATAAAGTGTACAGTGCTCACTTTATATTATTTTTGATGACAAATATTTGCACTATAAAATGATAAAAGAAATAATATTTTTCAATTCACCTTATACAAGTACAGGAACTCCTCACGTAACGTTGTCATTCTGTTCCTGAAAAATGCAACTTTAAATGAAACAATGTTAAATCCAATTTCCCCATAAGAATTAATGTAAATGGGGGGGGGGAGGTTCCAGGGAAATGTTTTTCACCAGACAAAAGACTATAATATCTACACATACACCTACACACAGTATAAGTCTTAAACAAACAATGTAATCCTGTACACACTGATTGTGCAGCTTGGTTGAGGTGGAGGGGTCAGAGGCTGGGATATTTCCCAGGGAATGACTTACAAGTGCTAAAATGCCTTACTAGCTTTGGGCTGAATCCTCGAGGGTTAACACGTTGCTGTTAATGTAGCCTCTCGCACTCTACAGCAGGGAGACAGCATAGCAGACAGAGACAGACACACACCTTGTGTGGGGGAGAGAGAGAGAGAGAGGGCATTGCCCCTTTAAGTTCACTGATCACACTCTTAAGTACATTGTCTTTTTAAGTGGATCAGGAAGTTGAGACAGCAGTTGCTGTCCCAAGAGCTCTCTGGCTCTCTCCCTCCCTCTCCCCACCCTGCTCTATATGGAGAAGGGGTGCAGGGGGGAGGGGCACACCCTGACAACCCCCCCTTCACCTCCCCGCACAGCAATCAGGCGGCTCCCGGGAGCAGCTCCAAGGCAGAGGGCAGGAGCAGCACATGGCAGTGGGGGGCGGGACTCCTGAGCTGCGGCCGTTGATAGCCTGCTGGGCAGCTGCTGCGCAGGGAACTTAGGGGAGCTGATGGGGGGCTGCCGGTCCACCCTGGTTCCAAGCCCCCACCAGCTAGCTGCAACGGGCTGCTCTTCCCGCAAGCAGTGGACAAAGCTGCCAAACGATGTTAGAAGGGAGCATTGCACAACTTTAAACGAGCATGTTCCCTAATTGATCAGCAACGTGACCGGGACGACTTTAAGTGTGGAGTTCCTGTATTGCAGTGCAATCTCTAGCAGGAAAGCTGAACTTACAAATGTAGATTTTTTTGTTACATAACTTCACTCAAACACAAAACAGTGTAAAACTTTAGAACCTGCAAGTTCACTCAGTCCTACGTCTTGTTCAGCCAATCGCTAAGACAAACCAGTTGGTTTACATTTACAGGAGATAATGCTGCCTGCTTCTTATTTATCACATAACCTGATAGTGAGAACAGACGTGGAACTTTTGTAACTGGTGTCGTAAGGTATTCACATGCCAGATACGCTAAACATTCGTAAGCCTCTTCTTGCTTTGCCACCGTTCCAGAGGACATGCCTGCATGCTGCTGATGACTGGCTGAAGTAGGACAAAGTGGATTTCTAGACGCTAAAGTTTGACATTGTTTTATTTTGGAATGCAGTTATATTTTTGTACAAAATTTGACATTTACAAGTTCTATTTTCATGATAACAAGAGTGCACTAAATGTCCCAGCGTTCCCGGGGCGATGCTCTGGCACTGCTCCCTACAGAGTCAGTCAGGACTCCGGGGCGAAGCTTCCTCTCTGTGAACAGCCTGTCTCCAAGGCTAGGAGCTTCACAGGTTCCCTCTTCCACCTTCCTGGGTCTGACCTCCGAGCATTCAGCACCTTCTGCCCCTCCGTGTGCTTCCCCCAGCGAGCCCGCCCGGGCGGGGTCCTGAGGGAGCCCGTGGGTCTGCACCCCAACTCCAGTCAGACGTGACTCTCAGCCAGCCAGTAAAACAGAGGTTTGTTAGACGACAGGAAAATAATCTAGGTAGAGCGAACGCGACCCCTCCGCTGGGTCCATTTTGGGGGCCAAAGAGCCAGGCAGAGCTTGCCTGCAGCTCTTCGCCAGCCCCCAGCCAGATCCAGACTGAAACTCCCTCCCCAGCCCCCACTTCTCTTTTCCTTTGTCTCCCCCCTCCCTGGGGCCAGGTCAAGTAACCTCTCTATCTTCACCTTCCAGCTAACTGACACCTTGAGAGGGGGGAAGGGCCCAGGAGACAGGGTGAAGGCTACTTACTTCCCACTGGTCCTTTGTTCTGCACCAACTCCACACCCTTATCCCTCCACATAGACACTCATGAAATGCACAGGGGAAACTGAGGCACCCACACAGTATTCCCACTCCGTCACCCTAAAGTACTTGTATTAGGTGAATTGAAATATACTATTTCTATTATTTTTTTACAGTGCAAATATTTGTATTAAAAATAAATATAAAGTAAGCACTGTACATTGTATTCTGTGTTGTAATTGAAATCAATATATTTGAAAATGTAGAAAATATCCAAAAATATGTAATACATTTCAACTGGAAAAACAATTCTATTGTTTAAATAGATGAGATTCTCTTGTTGTGTAACAGTGTGATTAATCGCGATTCATTTTTGTAATCTCTTGAGAGCCCCGTTTCAACTAGTTAGCCCAGTACTGAAGTCAGGCTTACTGGCCTGTAATTACTGGGGTCTCCTCTGGAGCCTTTTAAAAAACTTGGCATTCCAATAGCGCTCCTCCAGTCGTCTGGTACAGAGGCTGATTCACGCGATAGGTTACAAACCACAATGAACAATTCTGCAATTTCACAGCAGATCTCTTGGGTGATACCATCTGGTCCTGGTGACTTATTGCTGTTTATCACTTTGTTCCAAAATCTCCTCTACTGACACCCCAGTCTGAGCCAGGAAGACCAAAGCGAAGCATTCACTGAGTTCTCAATGGCCTTATTGTCCTTGAGGGTTCCTTTAGCATCTCCGTCCTCCAGTGGCTTGTCAGGCGTCCGGCTTCTGAAGTACTTCACATTTTCTTGAGTCTTTTGCTAGTTGCTCTTCAAATTCTTTGTTGGCCTGTAAAACTATGAGATGTCTGGAGCACAGCTAGACAGTCCTGCTTAGCACAGGACCCAGTGACAGCCTTCTGGGAGCCGCCAGCCCCAGCCAAGTGGTGTCTAATCTTGCCTCCCTCTGTGTTCACATCCCCAGGCCCGTCCCAGACCCTCTGCCCTTTGTCCTGCTGTTCCCACCGGTCTGGCTTCCTGCAAGGGAGGGGGGCCCTCCATGGTCGGTATCTGCAAGGCACCAAATGTCCCAGTGTTTGGATTGGACAGTCTTCATGGGCCCTCCGTTGACCTGGGCCCCCCAACCAGAGACAGCCAGGTGGCATTCCCACCTTTGTGGTAGCCAGCCCGGCAGCGCGAGACAAAACGGCCTTTTCCCACCACCTAGTTAGGGGAAACTGAGGCACACCCAGTTCCCATACAAAATACAATTTCCACTCCATCTCCACAAGCAAAGGGCGCACTTCATGTAATAGACCAGGAAATGATGCAACTGAAGCACTAAGCAGAAATCTGGACTTTTTATAGCACCCGGCTCCTTTTCTTTATTTGATAGTTGTTGAAAGTAAAAAACCCAAAACCGAACCCCAAGCACTTGCATAATTGGTCCCCACTTGTCTGCCTGCAGGTGAGGTACCCAATGGGACTGGTTCTCCGCCCTGAGAGAATCCCCCAGGAGATCTCCCCTAAGGGGTCTCTGTCTGCACCCCGGGCCCCTCCCCGCTGCCGACCCCCCCCCCCGGACCTTTTCATTGTGACGGGGCGGGGCTGGAAGGGGGGCGGTCCGGCTCTGGGGGCGGGACCAGGACCTGGGAGGGGGCGGAGTCGGGCGGGGCTCTGGACTGGAGACTGGGGGCGTGACCAGGACATGGGGGCGGGGTCTGTCTGGGCTCTGGGGGCGGGACCGGGACCTGGGAGGGGGCGGAGTCGGGCGGGGCTCTGGACTGGAGACTGGGGGCGTGGCCAGGACCTGGGGGCGGGGTCTGTCGGGGCTCTGGGGGCGGGACCAGGACCTGGGAGGGGGCGGAGTCGGGGTGGGCTCCGGACTGGAGACTGGGGGCGTGGCCAGGACCTGGGGGCGGGGTCTGTCTGGGCTCTGGGGGCGGGACCGGCCGCTGGGATCTGACCGGAGCCTTGAGGCCGTAGCCATGGGCGGGGCCTCTTGCTAAGACCCGCCCCCGCCCTCCCGATTGGCTGTGGCGGGCAATGGGCGTGTCCGAGGAGTCACGTGCCGAGGAAGCGGCGCTGCCCGGGCCGGCTCTGCCCCCCGGAAGCGGACGGTGCGGGGCCCGCCGGGGGCTCCGGCCCGGTGAGAGACCCGCCCCCCCCGGCCCCCCCCCCGCGTCCGGCCGGGTCGGGGGTGGGGGGCACCGGCCGCGCTGGGGGGGCGGTGGGTCGGGGGTGGGGGGCACCGGCCGCGCTGGGGGGGCGGTGGGGCGGGGGTGGGGGGCACCGGCCGCGCTGGGGGGGCGGTGGGGCGGGGGCACCGGCCGCGCTGGGGGGGCGGTGGGGCGGGGGCACCGGCCGCGCTGGGGGGGCGGTGGGTCGGGGGTGGGGGGCACCGGCCGCGCTGGGGGGGCGGTGGGGCGGGGGCACCGGCCGCGCTGGGGGGGCGGTGGGGCGGGGGTGGGGGGCACCGGCCGCGCTGGGGGGGCGGTGGGGCGGGGGCACCGGCCGCGCTGGGGGGGCGGTGGGGCGGGGGTGGGGGGCACCGGCCGCGCTGGGGGGGCGGTGGGGCGGGGGTGGGGGGCACCGGCCGCGCTGGGGGGGCGGTGGGGCGGGGGTGGGGGGCACCGGCCGTGCTCTGGCACGTTGGGTGCTGCCGGGCTCATCCCCAGCCCTGAGTGCCCCCTCGACCCAGCCCCCTCACGGGTCTGACTCCTGTGTGCAGCATGCAGGTGATGGAGCGCGAGGCCGGGGGGCAGGGAGTGGAGGGGGGCCCTGCCCTGCCCGAGGCCCAGATGGAGTCACCTGCCCCCCCCAAGTCCCCGGCCTTCGACCTCTTCAGCCTGGTCCTGGCCTCCAAGCGGCTGGAGATGTACCTGGAGCCCCTGCGGGACGCCTGGGAGGGGATCCGCTTCCTGCTCAGGTAAAGGTGCTGTTCCCGGGGTGTGGGGGAGGGGGAGGGGGAGGGGAGGAACGTCCGTCTGGCTCCAGCTCGGGTCCCAGCCACTCACCTGGGCTCTGCCCTACAGGTGGGAGATGCCGCTGTGCTCGCTGCTCACCTGCCTGGCCCTCAACTTCCTGCTGCTCACCCTGACTGAAGGTGAGGGGACCCGGGGGTGGGTGTCGGGGGGATGTGATGGCAGGTGGGCGGGGGATGGGGGGCTGAGCAGGCGGGATGGGGAGGTGATAGATGGCTGGGTGGGGGGATGGTGACATGGTGGTGGGCGGGTGGGGGATGGGGAGGATGGCAGGTGGGCGGGGGATGGGGGGCTGAGCAGGCGGGTGGGACAGGGGAAGCTAATCCTGAGCTGGAACCTGACCCCCAGTCAGGGAATGTGGAACAGAGTGGGGGGAGGCGCCGGCAGGGGGGAGCCTGGGGAGATGTTGTTTGAGGCGGTCGGTGGAGGAGGGGAGAGAAGGAAGTCTGGGGACTAGGCGGGAGCCCTGAACGTGGGTCTCCTCTCCCGGCCCCCCAGAAGGGCCTAACTAAGGGGTCCTGTTTGTCCTGACAAGCTCTGAGTTGGATGGTTCCTGGCATCTCAATAAACCTTCTAATCCACTGGCTGAGTCTCCCTGTGAATCCCAGGAAGTGGGGTGCAGGGACCGGACTCCCCACACTCCGTGACAGCGGGTCGGGGGGCTTGGTGGCTGGGCGCGGCCTTAGTGAGGAGCTATGAACGCGGGGGCTGGGACCGGGTCATGCCCAGGGGCAGGGCCGGGGGTTTCACTGGTTCGGCTTTGGCCCAGGTGGCCTGATGTGGCCTGGCTCTTCCAGCTGCCTGGTTCTCGCTCTGCGCCCTGCTGGTGCTGCTGCCTGCCCTGCTGGGCTACCTGCGGGAGGCGAGCCGGGCCCACCGGCCGGCGCCGGAGCTGCTGCGCCAGAGGCACCACAGCGTGCGGCGCGAGGACCTGCAGCAGGTGCGGCTGGAACGGCACGAAGCCGTCGCTGAGGTGAAGAGATTGTAAGTGGTGGGACCCTATGGGGCATGGGGGGGTGGCACTCTCGGGGGGGGGGAGGGGGTTCCAAAGAGGATGGATCTAGATTGTTCTCAGTGGTAGCAGATGACAGAACAAGGAGTAATGGTCTCAAGTTGCAGTGGGGGAGGTTTAGGTTGGATATTAGGAAACACTATTTCCCTAGGAGGGTGGTGAAGCACTGGAATGGGTTCCCTAGGGAGGGGGTGGAATCTCCTTCCTTAGAGGTTTTTTGGGTCAGGCTTGACAAAGCCCTGGCTGGGATGATTTAGTTTAGGTCCTGCTTTGAGCAGGGGGTTGGACTAGAACAGGGGTTCTCAAACGGGGGGTCGCCGACCGCTTCCCGAGGGGTCGCGAGCTGATTTTTCCGCTGAAAAGACGCCGCCGTGATTGCGATCGCTTCCGTTTTCGCCGGCCATGCCAAGCTATTTCGGGAGTGCTCGGCATGTCCGCCGAAAATAGCCGCCGAATGCGGAAGTAATTAATTCTTTTCGGCGGACATACAAGGGGTTGCGCCGCCGTGCTGCTCAGGAGAAGAGGGGTCGCTGTAAAGGTAAGTTTGAGACCCGCTGGACTAGAACCTCCTGAGGTCCCTTCAATCCTGAGAGTCTCTGAGTCGATAAGAATCCGAGAGATAGCCGTGTTAGTCTGGAATAGCAGAAGTGACAGAGTCCTGTGGCACCTTAAAGACTAACTAAAGTATTGGAAGATGAGCTTTCGTGGGCTAATACCCACTTGGTCGGATGCAAGCATCAAAACACTAACCCAGGTACCTATCCTTGTAACAAAGCCCGATGCCAACTCTGTCCTCATATCCATTCAACTGACACCATCATAGGACCTAATCACATCAACCACACCATCAGAGGCTCATTCACCTGCACGTCGACCAATGTGATATATGGCATCATGTGCCAGCAATGCCCCTCTATGTACATTGGCCAAACCGGCCAGTCTCTACGCAAAAGAATAAATGGACACAAATCTGACATCAGGAATCATAACATTCAAAAACCAGTAGGAGAACACTTCAATCTTCCTGGCCATTCCATTAAAGATTTGACGGTTTCAGTTTTGAAACAGAAAAACTCCCAAAACAGACTCCAAGGAGAAACTGAGGAACTGGAATTAATTTTCAAATTGGACACTATTAATTAGGGGCTTAACAGAAGTTCAGATTGGTTCTCTCATTACAGTAATTAATTGCATTTCCTGAGTTACTGACAACAGATCTCCATTTCAAAAGGTGTATTTTTCTCCTAGTGATAATGGACCATCTACATTTAACAGCCCCCTTGGAATTGGTATGCTAATGTGCAGTTTATATTTTCTTTTCTTTTTCTTTGTGTGTATAAATGCATCTTGCTTCTGTTCCATTCTATGCGTCCGATGAAGTGAGCTATAGTCCACGAAAGTTTATGCTGAAATAAACTAGTTAGTCTCGAAGGTGCTACAAGTATTCCTCGCTTTCTTTACGGATACAGACTAACACGGCTGCTATTCTTGAACCTGTCAATACTTTAGTTCGTCTTTAAGGTGCCACCGGACTCTTTGGTGCTGTTCCATTACTGTCCACTTGGGGGCGGGCTCCCCGCTAGACAGGCCCTGGGGCGGCTGGACCCTGCTCGGGGCCCCTGGCTAGGAGCAGTGGGGTCGCCCCAGGGCTGCCTCTGTTGTGCCCCCGGCCTGGGCCTTCCTGGCTGGGTCGGGCTGAGCCCGGCGAAGTGCCCCTGTGCTGCTGGAACAGGCAGGTCCTGGGGGCCGTTGGTGGCTGTGATCCCCGCTGGGGAGTCTGGGGACATGCCCCGGGTGAGCCCCCCTGACGGTCCCGTTTCTTCCTCAGCCTGATCCACCTGGAGGGCGCGCTGAGCTGGCTGTGCTGCGCCTGTGAGGGGGCATACCGCGTGCTGCACTGGGAGACCCCCGCCCTGTCGTCCCAGTGAGTCTTCGGGGACCCCCGGAGCGGTCGCAGCCCCAGCCAGCGAGCCGGGCCCCGGTGCCCAGTGTGCCTGCGCAGGGGGGCGCTGTTCCGCTCGGCCGTGGGACGGATGGGGGGGTGGGGGGCGCCCTGTGGGTTCATGCCCTGGGGACACGGGGCAGGTGCCGGGGGGCTGCATGGCACAGGGGGTGCAGGATGGGGGGTGGGGGGCGCCCTGCGGGTTCATGCCCTGGGGACACGGGGCAGGTGCCGGGGGGCTGCGTGGCACAGGGGGTGCAGGATGGGGGGTGGGGGGCGCCCTGCGGGTTCATGCCCTGGGGACACGGGGCAGGTGCCGGGGGGCTGCGTGGCACAGGGGGTGCAGGATGGGGGGTGGGGGGCACCCTGCGGGTTCATGCCCTGGGGACACGGGGCAGGTGCCGGGGGGCTGCGTGGCACAGGGGGTGCAGGATGGGGGGTGGGGGGCGCCCTGCGGGTTCATGCCCTGGGGACACGGGGCAGGTGCCGGGGGGCTGCGTGGCACAGGGGGTGCAGGCTGGGGGGTGGGGGGCGCCCTGCGGGTTCATGCCCTGGGGACACGGGGCAGGTGCCGGGGGGCTGCGTGGCACAGGGGGTGCAGGCTGGGGGGCTGGGCGGCTGGCCCAGGTGTTCCCGCTATTCTGAGCCCTGCATCCTCCTTGCCCAGGTTCTATGGGGCGCTGCTGGGCTCCCTCTGCATCCTGTACCTGCTGCCCCTCTGCTGGGTCCTCACCCTGCTCAACAGCGCCCTCTTCCTGGGCAACGGGGAGTTCTACCGCGGTAAGACCCCCCCCCCAGGGTGCCCCAGGGCTCGGACTGGCTGGAGCCCCCCAAGCGCCCCCCTCCCGGGTCTGACTCTCCCCCCTGCTGCCAGCCGCCCACTGCCCCTCTGCTCGGGGGTCCCATGTGCCCTCTGCCAGGTTCCCGCTGCCCCTCTGCTCGGGGGTCCCATGTGCCCTCTGCCAGGTTCCTGCTGCCCCTCTGCTCGGGGGTCCCGTGTGCCCTCTGCCAGGTTCCCGCTGCCCCTCTGCTCGGGGGTCCCATGTGCCCTCTGCCAGGTTCCCACTGCCCCTCTGCTCGGGGGTCCCGTGTGCCCTCTGCCAGGTTCCTGCTGCCCCTGTGGTCCGAGGAGCCTGGCTCTGGCAGTACCTGCTGTTTGGGCTCCGAGCGCCAGCACCTGAGTCGCCGTCCTGGCCCCTCTGCCGAGCCAGGGACTCGTTTGGCCCCTCACCCCCGGGCTGCCCCGCTACCGACCAGATCCGCGGCCAGAGACCGAGCCGCTCCCCAGGTCCCTGAGTCGGGGGCTCTGCTGTCCCTGCCAGCCCTGCTGTGTGCTGGGAACGCGGCTGCCCCACGGCACCATGGGAACTGCTGCTAGGGCCTGGGTCATGGTTGGGCCTGGCCTGCGAGGGGGTGTGGGGGACCCACCCCTGGGGGAGGCTGCCGTGCTCCAGGTGTGTCCCCCCCCCAACGCCCCCTCTCCCCCCAGTGCTGCTGGAGCTCAGGGCTGCGGTGGAGCAGCGCCTCGGCCCCCAGCCCATCACCAGAGCCCTGGAGCCGACCGAGCCCGACGCGGGAGGAGAGGGGGGCAGCGCCCTGGTGGATCGGACCCCCACGCCCACCAGCACCGAGGTGAGCCGGCCACGCGTGCTTCCCGGCCCCCTGCCCCCCCGGCCCTGCCCCCCCGGCCCTGGCCCCGGCCCCCGGCCGGAGCCTGGTCCCTGCCCTGCCCTCGCGGCCCTGGCTTCCCTGTCCTGCCCTCGCGGCCCTGGCTTCCCTGCCCTGCCCTCGCGGCCCTGGCTTCCCTGCCCTGCCCTCGCGGCCCTGGCTTCCCTGCCCTGCCCTGCCCTCGCGGCCCTGGCTTCCCTGCCCTGCCCTGCCCTCGCGGCCCTGGCTTCCCTGCCCTGCCCTGCCCTCGCGGCCCTGGCTTCCCTGCCCTGCCCTGCCCTCGCGGCCCTGGCTTCCCTGCCCTGCCCTGCCCTCGCGGCCCTGGCTTCCCTGCCCTGCCCTCGCGGCCCTGGCTTCCCTGCCCTGCCCCCGGCCGGAGCCTGGTCCCTGCCCTGCCCGCGGCCCTGGCTTCCCTGCCCTGCCCCCGGCCGGAGCCTGGTCCCTGCCCTGCCCCCGGCCGGAGCCTGGTCCCTGCCCTGCCCCCGGCCGGAGCCTGGTCCCTGCCCTGCCCCCGGCCGGAGCCTGGTCCCGGCCCTGCCCCCGGCCGGAGCCTGGTCCCGGCCCTGCCCCCGGCCGGAGCCTGGTCCCGGCCCTGCCCCCGGCCGGAGCCTGGTCCCGGCCCTGCCCCCGGCCGGAGCCTGGTCCCGGCCCTGCCCCCGGCCGGAGCCTGGTCCCGGCCCTGGTCCCGGCCGGAGCCTGGTCCCGGCCCTGGTCCCGGCCGGAGCCTGGTCCCGGCCCTGGTCCCGGCCGGAGCCTGGTCCCGGCCCTGGTCCCGGCCGGAGCCTGGTCCCGGCCCTGCCCCCGGCCGGAGCCTGGTCCCGGCCCTGCCCCCGGCCCTGGCTTCCCGGCCCTGCCCGCGGCCCTGGCTTCCCTGCCCTGCCCCCGGCCGGAGCCTGGTCCCGGCCCTGCCCCCGGCCCTGGCTTCCCGGCCCTGCCCGCGGCCCTGGCTTCCCGGCCCTGCCCCCGGCCGGAGCCTGGTCCCTGCCCTGCCCCCGGCCGGAGCCTGGTCCCGGCCCTGGTCCCGGCCGGAGCCTGGTCCCGGCCCTGGTCCCGGCCGGAGCCTGGTCCCGGCCCTGGTCCCGGCCGGAGCCTGGTCCCGGCCCTGGTCCCGGCCGGAGCCTGGTCCCGGCCCTGCCCCCGGCCGGAGCCTGGTCCCGGCCCTGCCCCCGGCCGGAGCCTGGTCCCGGCCCTGCCCCCGGCCGGAGCCTGGTCCCGGCCCTGCCCCCGGCCCTGGCTTCCCGGCCCTGCCCGCGGCCCTGGCTTCCCGGCCCTGCCCCCGGCCGGAGCCTGGTCCCGGCCCTGCCCCCGGCCCTGGCTTCCCGGCCCTGCCCGCGGCCCTGGCTTCCCGGCCCTGCCCCCGGCCGGAGCCTGGTCCCTGCCCTGCCCCCGGCTGGAGCCTGGTCCCTGCCCTTGTTGTACAGAAAACTACACAGGATCTTTTCAGGGGATAAGACAAGAATGTCACATTTATTATAATACAATAATCAATAGCTAATATTTAATACCTATGTGTACACAACACACACACACACACAACCCAGATGTTCTGCAGCTGCTCTATAGTTACCCGTCCTGAACGTAGCTTGGGTTCGCGGCTTGGGTTCGCGGCTTGGGTTCGCAGCTTGGGTTCGCAGCTTGTGTCGGCTAACTGGCCAAGAGAGCCTGGCACAAGGAGGGGTTGGGTCTCTGTCGGGCGCGCACCGATACCCCTTGGTGTTGGCAGCAGAACGTTACCCAAAGTCTGCTAGCTCACCCAGCCTTTTTATAGGGTTTCGGTTTGAATTCAGCATCTGTAGGTCTTGCTGTGTCATGCTGCCTCTGGGATCTGTTGATTGATTATCCGTCAATTGCAGACATGACTTTCAGCCTGGGACCTGGAGTTGATGCTTCTTCAATTTGGACTTTTGTTCTTTTTCTTTAAGGTAGACTCCTTTTGCTTTGTTCTTCAGTGGTTGGTGTTCACACTTTTTCATCAGGACGGGCTGGAGGTTGATTCCATCATCCATGCAGACCTCATTCACACATCGAAACTAATTAGGTTACATCAGGGTTTTGCAGACAAAGTGGAGTGAGCATTTTAAAATGGAGTTTAAGACAGGAGTGAAAACAATGGCGTCTGAGTTACAATATGGAAACAAACACACTATGAAACATGAACAATTTACAAACAATTTCATTTCTCAGTTCTACACCCTGCCCGCTGCCCTGGCTTCCCTGCCCCCGGCCGGAGCCTGGTCCCTCCCCTGCCCGCGGCCCTGGCTTCCCTGCCCTGCCCTGGCTCCCCGGCGCTGCTGGGGCGGGCAGGGCCGTCGTGACCGGGGCGTGTATCCTGGCAGGACCTCACGCCCGGCAGCGTGGAGGAGGCGGAGGAGGCAGAGCCCGACGAGGAGTTTAAAGACGCTATCGAGGTTCGTACCAGGCGGGGCTGGGGGGCGTTTTGTCGAGCTGGGTACCCCCTTGGGCGGCCACCGGGGGCACTGGTGAGTGAGACAGACAATCCCCCTTCCCCCTTAGGATGAGGGGTGGGGGGGTCCTGCCCCTGCCCTGGCGTGTGCTGCCCGTGTACCAGGCGGCCAGGGCCTAATGCTGCTGCCTCGGGGAGCCGGGGGGGCCCTGCTGCCGTCTGTCCCATTGCGACGCGGCGGGAGGGGACAACCCAGGCGCTGGGCTGGGCGAGTACCGGGGGGGCTGGCGCAGTGCCGGGGATGGGGGGGCAGGTGCCCTGGGCAGAGCTGGGCCCTTGTGTCCCTGGAGCAGGCCCAGGCCGAGCGCTCCCCCCCCCCCCCGGTTCCTGCCCCGTGGCCCCGCCGGGTCCCCAAGGAGCAGCCCCCCGGCTGAGCTGGGCTCTCCGGCAGGAGGACGACGACGTCTCCCAGTGCTCCGGCGACTTCGAGGGCGGCCTCCCGGACAGCGGCGCCCTGAGCAGGAACGAGGTGATCCGCAGCCGGGTCTCCCGGCTGACCGAGCGCCTGCGCAAGCGCTACCCCAGCAACAACTTCGGTAGGGGGCGTGGAGGGGGGGGCTGAATACCAGCTGGGGGGATACAGGGGGACTGGGCTCCTTAGTGCCCGTTTGGGGGTGTGGGGAGGGGGCGGGTGCTGACCCTCAGCTGGGCGGAGCGCGGGGGGTCCCGGGCCACTGAAGCCAGCCTGGGGGGCGGCCCCTCCCCTGCCCGTGTCTGTCAGGTGCTGGGCTGGTGGGGGGCAGCTGGGGACAGGCTGTGGGCAGTGGGGGTAATGGGCTGCCAGGGGATGCTTGGCTGGGGCAGGGCCCCGCTCCCCCGGCGGCAGTGATGGGCATGTGGCCGTGGGCACTCAGGACGTGGGCGGCTGCTGCTCACAGAGCCGGGGCATCCCCGGAGCGCCAGGCAGCCCGCGCTGGCAGCAGGGAAGCTGGTCTCATGAGCCAGGCTGAGCTCCCCCGTCCCTGGCACTGCCCAGCCTGATCCTCGCTCCATCCCCTCTAGGCAGCTGCACCGGCTGCGCGGCCAACTTCTCCGTGCTCAAGAAGAGGGTGAGTCCCGCCTGCTCCCCAGCAGCCCCCGCACCCTGCCCGGCCCTGGGCCTGGCCAGGGGGAGACATTCACCCCCTGCGACCTAGGCCACGGTGTAGACGTCCGTCGTTGGGGGTGGGCTGCCCTCCGCGCTGGACTGCGGGTCTGCGCAGCCACCCCGGCTCTGCCCCCTTTCTAGTGCACACGTCCCCCTCCCCCCGGGACTCCCCTGCAGCCTCCCCCCCCCCCCCCCCCGCCAGACCGCAGGGCGCTTGCACCTGCCCAGGTAGGGGAGCGTCTCTGCTGGGGACAGTGGTCAGCCTGCTCCCCCCCCCCCCCCGCGCAGCTCGTCCCCGGGATGGGTGTCCAAGCCTGGCGAGCTCCGTAGCCCTGGTGCCCTCAGCAGGTCCGTGGGTCACAGCCCCCCGGGCCGGTCTCCAGCGAGCCCTGCCCCACACTGACCTGCGCCTCTCTCCCCAGCGGAGCTGCAGTAACTGTGGAAACAGCTTCTGCTCCCGCTGCTGCTCCTACAAAGTCCCCAAATCCTCCATGGGGGCCACAGGTGAGTGGCTGACAGTGGGGGGGCCTCTGCTCCCGGCCTCTCCCCCTTCACTGCCTGCCCCCAGCCAGCCCCAGACTCACTCTCCAGCCCCTCCTCTGCCTTTCCTTTGTCTCTGGGGAAGAAGGTGTCACCTCCCCCCTCCCCCACCTGGGCTCAGGTTACAGCCTCGGGTATCATCCAGAAAGGGGAGTCGCCCCTCCCCACCCAATATTCAGAGGAACCATCAAGAACATTCCCACCCCCTCACAGAGGCGATGATTGGGGGGGGGGGTAAATGGGGTGGGTCGCTGGGGGGTGGGTTTCTGGGGAGGTAGATGGGGTGGGGGGGGATGATGGGGGTTTCTTGGGGGTAGTTGGGGGGGTGATGGGGCCGGTCACTGGGGGTGTCATGGGGGGGGTTCCGGGAGGGAAGATCTGGGGCAATGCGGGTGGTGATGGGGGGTGGTTGGGGGGTGAAGATGGGGGGGGCCCATGGGGTGGATCTCTGACGGCTCCTCTCCTCCCAGCCCCGGATGCCCAGCGGGAGACGGTGTTCGTCTGTGCGTCCTGTAACCAGGCTCTCGTCAAGTGAGCGGAGCCCCCCTGGGGGCGTCTCGTCGCTGGGACCTGCCGGCTCTGGCGCTGCCCGGCCCGTGGCACTGGCTGCCTGGGCCCCACAGCTCGTCCCCGGAGCTTTGCTGGGGGTCCTGGCCGGCAGGGGGCTGGAGGGGAGATGTTAACCCCTTGCTGACTGGGACCTCGGCAGGTCAGGGTTTGCAAAACCACCTGGGTATCCGTATGCACCGTGCCCTGCGCTAGCTACGTCCCCCTCCGCCTGCCCCCAGCTCTGAGCAGACCCCTCCCAGGCCCAGGGGAGCGGGCAGGGCCCCGGAGCCCGGCTGGGCTGGGCTGGGCCATGGGGCGAGGGCAGGGGGCGCAGAGGGCTTGGCGCGGGGCGGCTCTCAGCTCAGGCTGTGCCTGCTGGGGTGCTGGCTCTTCCCCGATGGCCGGGTGCTGGTTCCACTGTACACCCCCCCCCAATGCCCTGCCCCCCATAACCCAGGCAAAGGACCCACCCCCCACGGCTGGGGGGGGCGGCTCCTCTCTCAGCACGGGGGATTTGGGCATCTCTGCTGCTGAGTGGGGGCTGGCGCCACGGCAGGGGCAGGGTGAGTCTGGGCCCGGCAGCCCCTGAATACCTGAGTGTTAGTGGGTGAATCCTGTGTCCCCCTGGCTGCACCCCGCCTGCTGGGGTAGTGGGTGCCCGCTGTTCTGTGGGGGGAGGGAGGGTCCTGGCTCTACCCATCAGCCCCTGCAGTCTCACCTTAGCCAGGGTTAAGAAGGGGTGGGGGCTGCTCTGGGGAGACCTCCCCCTGCTTTGGGAGAAAGGGGAACGCTGCCCGGCTGGCAGCCCTGGGCAGAGACCAGCTCCAATGCCAGGCAAGGCTGGAGTGGGATGAGACCTGCCTGGGGGGCAGAGGGGCTAGGCCGGGGGGTTCCCCCTCTCAGAGCTCTTGGGAGCGTGGGGGTGGGGGGAACGTGGCTCCTTCCAGAACCGCAGCTTTTTCCTCCGCTTCTCTGGCACGTGACTCACTTTCCCCGGCTGAAAAACCACCGCGGCCCGTTCCTATCTGTGCCCCCCCCCCGCGCTGCGCTGGGGAGGCTGCCACACACTGTGCTGAGAGTCCCAGGGACCCCCCCTCCCCCAAATAAACATGACGCGTTTCTCTCCCTGGCCCTGCACGGCTGAGTGTCTCTCTGCCCCACGGGGGGCCGGCGGGGGGCCCGGGGCGGCTCCCGGGGTGTTTAGTCTCTCACAGAAGGTGAAAACTCCAGATTCTCTGCAGCCCCCAGGTCTGTGTTGGCCGGGGTCAGCGGATCGGCCCCTGGGGTATTGGGATCTGCAGGGGAGAGCCCCTGACTGACCCCCGCTCCCTGCACCGCAGCCCCCTGGGGTCCCACTGACCCCCAGGGGCGAGCGCCCCCTGCTGAGTTGAGCGGAGCGGCGGGTTTCAGGGTAGATCTGGCTGTTGGGCCTGGGGGGGTCTGGTCTGAAGTGGGGATCGTGCAGGAAGCTCTGGGACGGGCTCCTGCCCGAGGTGCCAGGGGGATTCCACCCCTGGCAGGGCCAGTGGGTCCCCTCCCCATGGCATGGGGGCAGGCCAATGCCCCTCCCCTGTGTGCCCTACCCCAGGCCTGTGAGCGGAGGGGTCCCTGCCAGCCCGTCTCCCTGCAGGGCTGCCCCCCGGCTCCCCTAGCAGCCCCCTACCCAGCCCTGCACCTGGAGGCCCCAGGGGACTTTGGCTAGGGGCAGGGAAGGGCTGACTGCTCCGCAGCCCTGTGGCAAATGCCCTGCTCCTGTCCCGTGCCCCCCAGCACTGCAGCTCCCTTGGGCGGGCAAGGCAGGGTCATACCCAGAGAGAGACCCCAGGAGTCCTGGCTCCCAGCCCTGTGCACCAACTGCAGCCCATCCCCCGTGTCTGGCCTGTGGCCAAGTCTTCCCCGCTTTAATTGTGTCCCCCTGGGCCCCCCCCGCACCCTCTTTCTCCGGCCCTGTCCGTGGGCCCCATGGGGGGAGGGGAGCTGGGGTGGGGGTCCGGGCAGGGAAGTGGCTCCTGGCCTGCAGCCCGCCTGGCACTTGTGCCTGTCACTCAACTGCGGGAGGCCGGCCCATGGCCGCAGCAGAGGGGCCTGCCCCAGAGCAGTGGGGGCTGCTGGTGCCACAGGACCCTCCCCAGGTACTGCCCAGCCCCCCACCTGGCACAGGGTTCTGGTACCCGCCTTGCCCTGCTGCCAACACCCCCCCCCCCCCGGCAAACCCCCCTTCTCACCCGCAGCGGAGCTGGGGGGACGGGCTCAGCGCTGGCCGGGTGGGGGAGGGGATAACGCACTCTCCTGCAGGCTGTGTTGGGGGGGCCCTGGCCATGGGGGGGGATGTGCTCTCTGGCCGGGAGGGGGGCGGGGGGGGACTGGCCGTGGGGGGGGGATGTGCTCTCTGGCCGGGAGGGGGGCGGGGGGGGACTGGCCGTGGGGGGGGGATGTGCTCTCTGGCCGGGAGGGGGGCGGGGGGGGGACTGGCCGTGGGGGGGGATGTGCTCTGTGGCCGGGAGGGGGGCGGGGGGGGACACACCTGCTCCAGCGAGCCCTGCGCTGCTCTGGGCCAGGCTCCTCCGCGGGGGGCTGACGGGACTCGCTCCCAGTGCACCGGGCTCATCGCCGACCCCTGGCTTTGGGGCCTCCTGCCCCCCTCACTAGCTCCCCCCCCCGATGAGCCTCGCTGTGTCCTGCCCCATGACCCCCTTCCGCACCCGGGGGCCAGGCCTCTCAGCCACAGACGGCTGGCTGTGCCCAGCGCTGTGCCCGCTGCAGCCCTGGGCGGGCGAGCGGGCAAGGCTCCGTCCCAGGCTGCGCTCTGGTGACCGAGTCCTCGTCTGGCTGCCTGAAGGACGGGTGGGACCCCTGGGTAAACACTGTCCCGACCCCATGGACCTGCGGGTTCCCCAGATAACAGCGGTTGGGTTCGGCTCACCCCTTCAGCCCCAAACCAGGGCTGTGGGGGAGGGAGCCAGGGGAGCCGTGTGCTCCAGATGAGGCTTGTAGGGCCGCATAGGGATCTGCTGTGGGGAACTCTCTGTTTTCCGAGGCATCTCTGCTGTGGCCCCCCCCTCCCCTGGTCTCTAGCCCGGCGTGACTCTCAGCCAGTGTAACACAGGAGGTTGATTGAGCCTTGAACCCAGACCAGGAAACTCAGGGTCCTCAGGCCTGGCCTCCTCCAGCCCAGCACCTCCCAGTCTCCCTGCCTCCAGGGGGGCTCTGCCTGCCCCCCCTATCCAGTCCAGAGGCCCCCCCCCCCTGAGATCCCCAGCCCCAGCCCCGCCTCTGTCCATTGTCTCCTCTCCAGATAAACAGGGTCACCTGGGCCCCCCTCTCCTCTCCTCTCCTCTGTCCTCTGTCTGGAACCGGCCGGTCCGGTCACCGGGGTCCCCGCAGCCCATTGTCCTCCAGAACTGGCTGCGACTCCTGGGCTGGGCCTCGGGGTCACCAGTCGCTGGGTCTCCATTCTCCAGGCCATGGGCTGGGGTCCCAGGTTCTCGCCTCGGTCTGTGTCCCAACAAACCCTCTCCCCTCCCCTGGTTAAACCCCGAACACCCAGGGAAACTGAGTCCCACCCCCCGGCTTGCAAACCATTGACAAAACCAAGACAATCCCCCCCCCCCCATAGGAAAACCAAGAAACTCCCCCACTTGGTCCCACTGGCAGCCAACTTCTCCAGCTCTCAGCCAGCAGGGAGCTGAGCAGAGACCCAGGGACAAAGGAGGGTGATGGGGTGGGAGGGGGTGGGGAAGAAGGATCAGCCAGAGAGGCCCGGAGCCTGGTCTGTGCTGCCCGGAATGGACTAGACTTCCCCTGGCTTTGAGAGCGCCGAGTCGCCGCGGGTCCGGGAGACGGGCCTCCGACCCTCCCCCCCCCTGCTGACTGGGCAAGTCCCGGTGGCGGGGGGCCGGTAAAGGGCTGTTCCAGATGTGACGAAGTGGGAGTACTGTGTGTGTGTGCCTCGGTTTCCCCTATGCATTTCTTGGGCGTCTATGTGGAGGGAAAGGAATGTGTAGCTGATGCAAAGCAAAGCCAAGGTGAAGCTGTAACCTGACCCCAAGTGGGGGAGGGAGGTCAGCTGAACCTGTTGGAGAAAGGTCAGGTGATGCCTCCTAGCCCGGGAAAGGGCCAAAGGAGAGTAGGGAGGGGCTAGAGGGGGTTTGGGTCAGTCTGGTTTTTAGCTGGAGCCAGGCAGGAGAGGGGGGAGTAGCGATCTCGCTCTCTGGCCCCAAGATGGATCCAGCTGAGGGCTCACGCTCGCTGTATGGTCTGTGTTAGACCAGATAGAAGTTATTGAATAAACCTGTTTTACTGGCTGGCTGAGAGTCACGTTTGACTGTGGATTTGGGGTGCAGAACCCATGGGCTCCCCCAGGACCCCGCCCAGGCGGGCTTGCTGGGGGAAGCACACGGAGGGGCAGAAGGTGCTGAATGCTCCGAGGTCAGACGCAGGAAGGTGGAAGTGGGGACCCCTGAAGCTCCTGGCCTGGGAAACAGGCTGTGTACGGAGAAGGGGCCCTTCACCCGGAGTCCGGTCTGGCTTCCTAGGGAGCGGTTCCAGAGCATCGCCCGGGCGCTCCGGGACACCAGAGAGGAAGGGGATCACTTGTTCCCCTGTGGCCGGGCCAAGCAGCACTGGGCGTCACGTGCAGCAAGGATGGTTCAGGTTGGACATTAGAGGCACGTCCTGTCAGGGTGGTTCAGCACTGGAGGAAATCGCCCGGGGGGGGGGTTGTGGAGTCTCCATCCCTGGGCGGGGGGGGGGGGGGGGTTGTGGAGTCTCCGTCCCCAGAGGTGTTCAGAGCTGTTAGAGACACACTGGCCAGGGCTGGCTGCCGCGGTGCAGGGGGCTGGTTTAGCCGCCCTCTCCTGGTCCCTTCCAGCCCGACGTGTGCGTGAGTCTCTGGAGGTCCAAGCTGAGGAAGGGGTGGGGTGCCAGGCCCACCCTGGAGGAAGAGGGAAATCCTGGGGTGTGGCCCACTGAAGGGGCCCAGCTCTGCTCCTGTGGGTCTGGGACCCAGGCCCTGAGAGGATCCCATGTGAAGAGCCGGTTTCTCAATGGTTTCATGGGCTGTCCCTCCCCCGCTGGAGAAGGGGGCTGAGCAGCTGGGGAGGGAAATTGGAGTTTCCTTGTGTCACGTGACTGAAATAATTTGGGACCCTATAGATCACTGGGGTACCAAATATTATGTAAAGGGGGCAGATAAGGTTCTGCGACCAGACTATGGTCCGCTGATTACGAGTAGTCTATCGGTATGTGTGTATCTTTTTTGTAGCTAAAGTTATGGATCTTGGCTATATGGTGCCTGTATTTCAAACTTAGGCTTGGCTTCTGGGGGCAATCCCAGACAAGCTGTTGTTAACTTGGCTGGCCTGGCTGATGGGCCGTTAAGGACCATCAGCTACACAATGAACTTTGTAGACGCCCGTCCACACCCGAGCTTCTCCAGGAATGTGGCCTTGCGGGTCAGGAACTGAATCTTAAACTATGAACATTCATTTTGCAATTGCACTCTGCATAAGAAGAAAAGCTGGGGTTTTTCCATGCTAAGGTAAACCAAACCAGCCAAATAGAAAAGACTTTGGTTTCGCCCCACTGGCTAACCACAAGTCACACAAGCAATTCCCTTAGACACTCCAGCTTCCCAGTATCACCACCAGCAGCCACCTGTCCTGGGGACCAATGGTTATGAAAACCAATCCCCCAAATAAAGAAAACGGTTCTCCCCAATTCCAAAGAATCAGGCCCCAGACCCAGGTCAATATACAAATCAGATCTTACCACAAATCACGCTGTAGCCAATCCTCTAGAATCTAAAATCTAAAGGTTTATTATACAAGGAAAAAGGTCTAGGTGAGGGTTAGGAAAGGTTAAAAGAAATCAATTACATGCAGTGATGGCAAATCTCTTGGTTCAGGCTTGCAGTTCTAAAATAGACTGTAGGTTCAGATAAAAGTCTCTGGAATTCACCCCCTGCAGATGCATCCATTGGCCAGAGCTTCCACGTGTAGCAAAATCCCATCCAGAGGTAGGTGCTAGGCTGAAGGCTGCAGATTGAAGACAAAAATGGAGGGAGTTTCTCCCAGGTTTTATAGACTTTCTCTTGTGAGTGAAGACCCCCCCCCCTTATGCAGAGTCCGGTTGCAAAATGGAGGTTCATAGTCACATGGTCCCATTACCAGACTCTCCAGGATTCAGTTTCTGACCAGGCCGGTCACATTCCTGGCGAATCTCGGGTGTGAACAAAGTTCATTGTGTAGTTGATGGTCCTTTAATGGGCCATCAGGCAGCTCAAGCAAAGCTGACACTCAATACTCTGGAATGTCCCCCCCCAGCAGAGCACAATGTTTGGACAGACAGACAGTCCAGAGCCAATATTCATCACTTCAACTACAAAACTGATCCCCACATACCAATGGCCTAGTCATGATCAGCAACCCAGAACCTGGTCGTAGACACCCATTATGACCCCCTGTACATAAGATTTGGTGCCACTATAGGACCCTGGTTGCACCAATGATCTATAGGATCCCACATTATTTCAGTAACGTGACACCCCCGCTCTCTGCTCTCAGCCCCTCCTCCTGCCCTGGCAACGGAGAGATCATTTAAATCCATTGGAAGCGAGAGAAAGACAAAGGAAGGTCTAGGCCAGGGGTTGTCAAACTACTGAGAACCGCGACCCCTTTTTCCTCTCTCCCTCGGCGCGCTGGACCCTTGTATATCCGCCGAAAAGCCATCGAATAAATTAACTCCTCATTCGGCAGCTATTTTCTGCTTTTGGGAGCGCTCAGCATGTCCGCTGAAAATAGCCGCCGGATGCGGAAGTGATGGTGGCGGTGGCTTTTCGGTGGGGCAAGCAGCTCGCGACCCCCCCGGGAGGCAGAAGGAGATCCCCTGAGGGGTCGCGACCCACAGTTTGAGAACCCCTGGTCTAGGCCCTCTAGTGGGACAGGGGAGTTAATATGGAGAAAGAACACGTGTTTCACGCCCCTGTAGCTTCCACCTTCGTTGACTCAACACAATTAACATTAACAACCCGGGAGGAACAGAAGCCAAACCAGGGGCAGAGCAGGCTAAAGAATAGTTCAGTCTATTCAAGGTCATGCCAAAGCAACCTGATTTCCTTCGCTGACAGGCTCACTGTCCTGCGGGAAGGGGCAGGCGGTGGACGTGAGTCGGGCTTTTCACGCAGTCCCACGTGACATTCACAGAAGCAAAGTAGGGAAATGGGGACTGAATGAAATGATGATGAAGAACACCTGGTTGAAAGAGTCCCCGGGCGATGCGCTGAACTGCTCCCTACGAAGCCAGCCAGGACTCTGTCCCCAGGGCAAGAATCTCACCCGGCTTCCACCTTCCTGGGTCTGACCTCGGAGCATTCAGCACCTTCTGCCCCTCCATGCGCTTCCCCCAGCGAACCCGCCCGGGGAGCCCGTGGGTCTGCCCCCCAAATCCACAGTCAGACGTGACTCTCAGCCAGCCAGTAAAACAGAAGGTTTATTAGACATCCAGGACACAGTTTAAAACAGAACTTGTAGGTACAGAGAACAGGACCCCTCAGCTGGGTCCATCTTGGGGGGCCGTGAGCCAGACACCCCATCTGCACTTCACTCCATGTCCCCAGCCAGCCCCAGACTCACTCAGTCTCCAGCCACCCTCCCCTTTTCCTTTGTCTCTTTTCCTGGGCCAGGAGGTCACCTGACCCTTTTGTTCTCACCTTTAGCTAGCACCTTGCAGAGGGGGGAAGGGCCCAGGCCATCAGTTGCTAGGAGACAGAGTGTGACTCTTCTCTTTCATCACACACTCTCTGGCTCTCCCCCCACCTAGAGACTCAAGAAATGCACAGGGGAAACTGAGGCACCAACACACTATCCAGAGGAAACATTACGAACAGTCCCACTTCATCACAGACCACACTCAAAGAGTAATTATCCATGGTTTGCTGTCAGCCTGGGGGCACGGGGACATACCTGATGGGGTCGGATCGGGTCAGTCCTGGGTCTGGGACTATGCAGTATTTTCATCAATGCCTTGGATATGGGGTGGAGAGGATGCTATAGGATTTGCGGATGGCACCAAGCTGGGAGGACGGGACTAGAATCCAAAGTGACCCTGACAAATTGGAGAATCGTCTGAAATCAACAAGGTGAAATTCCATAAAGACAAGTGCAAAGTGCTTCACCGGGGAAGGAAAACTCAGCACCCCGGTGCAGGCGGGAGAAGAGCCGGCGGGTGTCACCTGGTGCCGGGGAGCCGGGGTCAGAGCCGGTGGGTGTCACCTGGTGCCGGGGAGCCGGGGTCAGAGCCGGTGGGTGTCACCTGGTGCCAGGGAGCCGGGGTCAGAGCCGGCGGGTGTCACCTGGTGCTGGGGAGCCGGGGTCAGAGCCGGCGGGTGTCACCTGCTGGGAGCCGGTGTCAGAGCCGGCGGGTGTCACCTGGTGCTGGGGAGCCGGGGTCAGAGCCGGCGGGTGTCACCTGGTGCTGGGGAGCCGGGGTCAGAGCTGGCGGGTGTCACCTGGTGCCGGGGAGCCGGGGTCAGAGCCGGTGGGTGTCACCTGGTGCTAGGGAGCCGGGGTCAGAGCCGGCGGGTGTCACCTGCTGGGAGCCGGGGTCAGAGCCGGTGGGTGTCACCTGCTGCCGGGGAGCCGGGGTCAGAGCTGGCGGGTGTCACCTGGTGCCGGGGAGCCGGGGTCAACGTGACACAGAGTGACTAGGTGTGATGCGGGTGTAAAACGTTCAGTATCATCCTGGGTTAACAGCGCGTTGTCCGTCAGACACGGGGTGAGTCTCTCGCTCTGCTCGGCACTGGGGAGGCTCCGCTGCACACCGGGGCTGGTTCTGGGCCCCACGTGGACCAACGGGGGAGACTCCTGAGAGCAGCCGAGCCCCGGATGACACAGGGGGGCGTGCGAAGTGCCTGCCCTGCGTGCGAGGGGAGCTCAGGGCCGTACCACGGCCCCCTGCACGTGCCGGGTGAGCGTCCGCGGGCTGGACCGCGGCTCATGGGGGATGGGGCGGCCAGGCAGGGCTGAGTCCAGCTCACGGTGCTGAGGGAAGAGCCCCAGCTGGGCGAGTAAATACAGCTCCGCCTCCGCTCCCAGGCAGGCTATAAATAGCAGCCCCCAGTGCGCTGGCACCTCACCGCCCATGCCACGGAGCCGCCCATGCCACGGAGCCGCCCACGCCAAGGAGTCGCAGCAAAGCCACGTGGCAGCCGGGCTGAGGCTGCCGTATCAGTGACGTCCACAGCAGAGCTTCGGGCGAGGGTTCAGTGAGATGAGCCTGCTGCCCCCCGGCCCTCCAGCTCAGCATGCTGCCCACCTGGCACAGTGTGGGGCAGGCTGTGTGGGCTCTATAGGGGGTGCTGGGCACTGGTGTGGGGCAGACCTGGGGGTCTGCACCGTGGTTGCCTTTGCAGAGGCTGAGCCCTGGTTTGCTGTGCAGTGCTGGGGGGCTGTTTATCTAACACTGGGCCAGAGGTGGGGGGGGGGGGTTCTTTGTTCCCTGGCATTCCTACCCAGGCACTAGCCCTTCGCCCCACTGCAGCCCCATAGCACAGGGGGCAGCTCACCCAGAGCCAGCCTGAGATGGGGCCCCACATGAATGTGCCAGTCCTGGCCCAGCCCCCGGGGCTCTGGGCTGATGCCCCTTCCTTGGCACCCCCCCCCCGGCCCGGTGTGACTGTTTGAGGGGGGCTGGGCTGGCTCTGGCTGGGGGGCACCAGCTGCGCTGCCTCAGCCCATTCATGTGCGCGGCTGTGGGCTCAGCCGTGCCCACCGGGCACATGCCTGGTTCGGGGGAGGGGGGGCTGCAGCTGGCGCTGCCGGCAGGGGGCCACCCTTAGGCAGGGTGCAGCCCACGCCCCCAGGGTGGCGCGAAGCTCCAGCAGTGGGGGAGGGGGGCTTTTTGTGCCAGGGCCCCCGCCCTGGTCCCCAAACACGGCAGGGCCCGGTGGGAGGCCGGCTGGGCCAAGGGGCGCACCAGGCTGCCCTGGACAGACCGACAGGCAGCGCCCGCAGACCCAGACCGGCGCTTTCCCAGTCTAGTCACGGACCTTCCCTGCCCCGGGGTGGGGTGGGGGGGGGAGCCCTAGGTGTGGGGGGGTGGAGGCAGCTAAGCTCCTTGGCTCCTAAGTGGGGGGGCTCTAGTCATACAGGCAAAGGCAGCATCGCTATGGCAACACATCCCCTCGGCCTGCTGCTGACCTGGGTGGGGGGTGGGGGGTGGGGGGTGGCAGGCTGAGGCAGGCACTGGGGCTCTTGGCCCCGGGCCCGGGGGCAGAGGGGGGGGCGCTGGGTCTGTCAGTTCTGTCCTACGCTGGGTTCCTCTCGACTAATAAACCCGTTTCCCCGGCCGGCTGACAGTCACGTCCTCCGGCCTCTGTCTGGCTTCCGGGGCCAAGAGTCACCTGGTCACATCCCCTCCCGGGTCTCAGGTGACCAAGGGGCGGCCAGAGCATCCTGCAGGCAAATGGAGCAGCCCCAGCAAAAGTCACCCCCGTATTCCCACCACCTCGCCCTTGGGGCGATCCACAGGCGCTCTCTGGATAGTGTGGGGGTGCCTCAGTTTCCCCTCTGCATTTCTTCCGTCTCTAGGGTGGGGGGATAAGGGCTGATAGTGCTGCAGAGCAAAGGACCAGTGGAAAGGAGGGGCCAGCGCCCTGTCTCCTGGCAACTGATGGCCTGGGCATCACCTCCCCTGCAAGGTGTTAGGTGAGGCTAAGAACAAGGGATCAGGTGACCTGGGGGGGGGGAGACAAAGGCAAAGCAGGGGAGGGGCTGGAGGGTGAGTTTTCAGTCTGGAGCTGGGTGGGACAGGCAGTGAAGTGCAGACGGGGTGTCTGCTTCATGGCCCCTCAAGATGGATCCGGCTGAGGGGTCCGGCTCTCTGTACCTACGAGCTCTGATTTAAACCATGTTCCTGTCGGTTTTACCGGCTGGCTGAGAGTCACGTCTGACTGTGGATTTGGGGTGCAGAACCCAGGGGCTCCCCCAGGACCCCGCCCAGGCGGGCTCGCTGGGGGAAGCGCACGGAGGGGCAGAAGGTGCTGAATGCTCCGAGGTCAGACCCAGGAAGGTGGAAGCGGGAGCCTGGGAAGCTCCTGGCCCTGGAGACAGGCTGTGTACAGAGGAAGCTTCGCCCAGAGGCCTGACTGGCTTCCTAGGGAGCAGTTCAGAGCATCGCCCCGGGGACGCTGTGAAACAGGGAAACTGAGGCACGACCCCCATTCAGGTCGAACAGTGACTCCCATACAACATACCAAGGGACCATCCCCACTATGGGACACTCCCGCACCGGGTCGCGCCACGTTGGGAGAGCTGCCAGGGGCCAAGTGCCCTGGCACAGAGATCACAGCGCGGCCCGGCAGCAGAGCAACACCAGCTAATTCCCTGCCATCTCGGGCAGCTCCAGAGCCAGACGCCCGGGAACGAGCCGCAGCGTCCGCAGCGGGATGAAGGGACTGGGGGCGATGTCAGGCCTGCGGGGGGTTCAGGGAGGGGTCTTTGGGCCAGGGAGGGAGGGGCTGCTCTGGAGTCCAGGCCGGGGGCATGGGGCAGAGGGCCCCACGGCAGGAACATGAGGGGCTGTGGGGCCGCTTGTGACCACAGGGCCTGTTAGCCGGGAGGGGCAATGGCTCTGTGGGGTGGGTGGGGTCACGTTACTGGCTGGTCCTTCTGCAGCCACAACACACAGACCAGACAGGGCCTGTAACCGCCCCCCCCAGGCGCCGGGAGAGAGAGGCCAGGGCCCGTTCACGCCCAGGGGAACCGCCCGCGAGGCCAGCCCCGGAGCAAGCCGTGGGCACCGCACGCCGGCCGAAGGACACAGCAGCCGGTGGAACTGCGCCAGCCTGAGCTGGGGGCAGGCCGGAGGGGTGGGGGGGGTGGCGGTGAGACATGCAGTGACGGGGCCAGGCAGGTCCCTGGAGTGCGGGCGCGGCACCTCGGCCATGGGACCCGGCACCGACGCCCGCTGTGACAAAGTGAGAATTGGTTGTAATATTTGGAGGACACCTGTGTGTGCCTCAGTTTCCCCGAGGTGCTGCAGGCTCCCTGCGGGTAGAGGGGGGTTGTTCTCCGCAGCGGCTCAGCGCCACGGGGGCGACAGGCGCCCGGCTGCCTGGCCCGTTGGTCCCACACACGGAGCGTCCGAGAAGACAACGGCAAATCCAGTCGCCAGGACTTTGCTCGCTGCCCCCCCCCGGCACCCGCCAGCCTGGCACGTGGAGAGCTGGTGCCGGACCCGAGGGGCAGACGGCCCGGTGGAGGCTTCGCATTGGCAGATGTGGGCTCTTGGGCAGAGCCTCCGTCAGGCCTGGAGCTGGGCTTTGCCTGGGCACCTCCCGTGCCCCAGCCGGGC
The DNA here is from genome assembly GCA_032164245.1 of Sternotherus odoratus. Classification (NCBI taxonomy): domain Eukaryota; kingdom Metazoa; phylum Chordata; order Testudines; family Kinosternidae; genus Sternotherus; species Sternotherus odoratus. Next base: position 107,198,266 of record JAVMKO010000005.1, read on the forward strand.
CCCCCCTGGGCACCTCTGTACCCCATTGGGGCATCGCCGGCCCCCCCCGTGCCCCAGCCGGGCCCCCCCGGGCACCATGTACCCCATTGGGGCATCGCCGGGCCCCCCCGTGCCCCAGCCGGGCCCCCCCGGGCACCATGTACCCCATTGGGGCATCGCCGGCCCCCCCCGTGCCCCAGCCGGGCCCCCCTGGGCACCTCTGTACCCCATTGGGGCATCGCCGGGCCCCCCCGTGCCCCAGCCGGGCCCCCCCGGGCACCATGTACCCCATTGGGGCATCGCTGGCCCCCCCCCCGGGCACCTCTGTACCCCAGCCGGGCCCTGCAGGCCGGGGGCCGAGCGGGCGCCGGGCCGAGCATGGGGGTTTTATTCCCACCCCTCGTGGGTCAGTGCGGGGGGGGGCTCCCCCCGAAGCCAGCGCGGGCCCCGCCCCCCCAGAGCCGCCTGTCACGGAGCCGGGCCGCGGGGCGCTGGACCCGGGTGTCCTGCCGGGAGCAGCGCCCAGCACCGCGGCCAGCACCGGGCTCCCCCCCACCGGAACCGGCCCCCCCGCCCCGGGCTCCGACACCCCCCCCCCGGAACCGGCCCCCCCGCCCCGGGCTCCGACACCCCCCCCCCCGGAACCGTCCCCCCCGCCTCCTTCGGCCCCGGGCCCCGACCCACCCGGGCTTCCCCCGCCCCCGGAACCGCCCCCCCGCGTCGGGCTCCCCCCCCCCCCCAGTTCCCAGCATCCGGGCCGCGCAGCGCAGGCTCAGCCCCGGTTCTGCGCCTCGCCCCGGGCTCCGGGCGCCGAGAATCGGCTTCAGCACCAGGGACAGCGCCCGCCGCAGCCCGCCATGGCCAGCGAGGTGAGCGGGGGGTGCAGCGGGGAGACCTGGGGGTGCAGGGGAGGGGGGGCGCAGGGGAGCGGGGGGCGCGGTCGGGGGGTGCAGCGGGGAGACCTGGGGGTACAGGGGAGGGGGGAGCGCAGGGGAGCGGGGGGCGCAGCCGGGAGGCGGGGGGTGCAGCGGGGAGACCTGGGGGTACAGGGGAGGGGGGGAGCGGGGGGCGCGGTCGGGGGGTGCAGCGGGGAGACCTGGGGGTACAGGGGAGGGGGGAGCGCAGGGGAGCGGGGGGCGCAGCCGGGAGGCGGGGGGTGCAGCGGGGAGACCTGGGGGTACAGGGGAGGGGGGGCGCAGGGGAGCGGGGGGTGGCCGGGGGAGCGGGGAGCGCAGCCGGGGGGCGGGGGGCAGGGTGGAGCCCGTGGACACGGGGCGCCCCGTGACCAGACACAAGTGTGACCAATCAGACGGGGTGTGTGTGTGTGTGTGTGGGGGGGGTGTAACAGGCCCCCCCGTGAGAAAAGCCCCAAATATCGGGCCGGTCCCTATCAAATCGGGACATCTGCCCCCCGGCCCCCGGCGGCGGGGGCTCTGTGGTGGTTCCAGGAGCCAGAGAGGGGGTGCTAGTCCCAGAGGGTTCAGGGGGTCCCCGGACCTGGGGGTGGTCTCAGGGGGCCTCAGGGGGTCCCCAAAGCTGAGGAGGGTCTCAGGGGGTCCCCGGACCTGGGGGGGTCTCAGGGGTTCCGCAGAGCTGGGAGGGGAGCCCGGCTCATGCTGCCCCCACCCCACCCGATGACCTGGAGCCACATGGGGCACGAGTGAGCTGGGCTCAGCACAGTCCGTCCGGCCCCCCCCCCCACGGCTCTGTTTGCCCCCCTCTCCCTCCATCCCAATTCCGGCTCTTGTCCTGCGCCTGCCACGGAGACTCCACAGCAAGAGCCAAACCCCCGCGGGCTCCCTGCCTCTCTGGGTCCCCTCAGCTGGGTCTGGTGGGGGGGGGAGGTGTCTGGGCTGGGGCAGTGTTGGGCTAGAGGAGCCCGAGTCAGGGCTGGAGCAGCGGGGGGGGGGGGTTGGGGGGCTGAGAGGGGCAGTCTCATGTGGGTGTCACTGCTGGGTGCTGCGCCCCTCCTGGGTCAGACCCCCCGGGTCTCCCTTCCCCCCACGCTGAGCCCTGCGGCTTCCCCACCTCCCGCCCGGTCCCCCCGTGAGTCCCGCTGAGCCAGGCCCGGGGACCCTCGTCCGCTCGTCGGGATGAATCCCCCACAGTGACACTCGCCAGCGCCCCGGGGAGCAGCGGAGCCCCCAGCCCAGCGGGTCAGCTCCAGGCTCAGGCCCGGCAGAGACCCCAGCCTCTCCCAGAGCCCCCGTTCTACCCTGCTGCCCCCCAGCCAGGGCCATGCTGCGGGCCCAGGCTCCTCCCGCCGGGCTCCTGCGGGTCAATGTCCTGCCCACTCATGGCTTGGCCACGGCCAGGCCGTCTGGGCCACGTCGTCCGCTCACACCAACGCCTCTGAAACAACCTGACAACCATAGTTCACCTCAGTCGACAACCTCCGAACACTAGTGAACCGAGCAGTGTAACCCGCCAGTCTCAACGCTAGTGAACCGAGCAGTGTAACCCGCCCGTCCGAACGCTAGTGAACCGAGCAGTGTAACCCGCCCGTCCGAACGCTAGTGAACCGAGCAGTGTAACCCGCCCGTCCGAACACTAGTGAACCGAGCAGTGTAACCCGCCCGTCCGAACGCCAGTGAACCGAGCAGTGTAACCCGCCAGTCTCAACGCTAGTGAACCGAGCAGTGTAACCCGCCCGTCTGAACACTAGTGAACCGAGCAGTGTAACCCGCCCGTCCGAACACTAGTGAACCGAGCAGTGTAACCCGCCCGTCCGAACGCCAGTGAACCGAGCAGTGTAACCCGCCCGTCCGAACACTAGTGAACCGAGCAGTGTAACCCGCCCGTCCGAACACTAGTGAACCGAGCAGTGTAACCCGCCCGTCCGAACACTAGTGAACCGAGCAGTGTAACCCGCCAGTCTCAACACTAGTGAACCGAGCAGTGTAACCCGCCTGTCCGAAGGCCAGTGCACCGAGCAGTGTAACCCGCCCGTCCGAACACTAGTGAACCGAGCAGTGTAACCCGCCCGTCCGAACACTAGTGAACCGAGCACTGTAACCCGCCCGTCCGAACGCCAGTGAACCGAGCAGTGTAACCTGCCCGTCCGAACACTAGTGAACCGAGCAGTGTAACCCGCCCGTCTCAACACTAGTGAACCGAGCAGTGTAACCCACCCGTCCGAACACTAGTGAACCGAGCAGTGTAACCCGCCCGTCCAAACACTAGTGAACCGAGCAGTGTAACCCGCCCATCCCAACGCTAGTGAACCGAGCAGTGTAACCCGCCCGTCCGAACGCCAGTGAACCGAGCAGTGTAACCCGCCCGTCTCAACACTAGTGAACCGAGCAGTGTAACCCGCCCGTCCGAACACTAGTGAACCGAGCAGTGTAACCCGCCCGTCCGAACACTAGTGAACCGAGCAGTGTAACCCGCCCATCTCAACACTAGTGAACCGAGCGGTGTAACCCGCCCGTCCGAACACTAGTGAACCGAGCAGTGTAACCCGCCCGTCCGAACACTAGTGAACCGAGCAGTGTAACCCGCCCGTCTCAACACTAGTGAACCGAGTGGTGTAACCCGCCCGTCCCAACGCTAGTGAACCGAGCAGTGTAACCCGCCCGTCCCAACGCTAGTGAACCGAGCAGTGTAACCCGCCCATCCCAACGCTAGTGAACCGAGCAGTGTAACCCGCCCGTCCGAACACTAGTGAACCGAGCAGTGTAACCCGCCCGTCCGAACACTAGTGAACCGAGCAGTGTAACCCGCCCGTCTCAACACTAGTGAACCGAGCAGTGTAACCCGCCCGTCCGAATACTAGTGAACCGAGCAGTGTAACCCGCCCGTATGAACACTAGTGAACCAAGCAGTGTAACCCGCCCGTATGAACACTAGTGAACCGAGCAGTGTAACCCGCCCATCCCAACGCTAGTGAACCGAGCAGTGTAACCCGCCCGTATGAACACTAGTGAACCGAGCAGTGTAACCCGCCCATCCCAACGCTAGTGAACCGAGCAGTGTAACCCGCCCGTCTCAACACTAGTGAACCGAGCAGTGTAAACCGCCCGTCCGAACACCAGTGAACCGAGCAGTGTAACCCGCCCGTCCGAACGCCAGTGAACAGAGCAGTGTAACCCGCCCGTCCGAACGCCAGTGAACCGAGCAGTGTAACCCGCCCGTCCGAACGCCAGTGAACCGAGCAGTGTAACCCGCCCGTCCGAACACTCGTGAACCGAGCAGTGTAACCCGCCCGTCTCAACACTAGTGAACCGAGCAGTGTAACCCGCCCGTATGAACACTAGTGAACCAAGCGGTGTAACCCGCCCGTATGAACACTAGTGAACCAAGCAGTGTAACCTGCCCGTATGAACACTAGTGAACCGAGCAGTGTAACCCGGCCGTCCCAACGCTAGTGAACCGAGCAGTGTAACCCGCCCGTCTCAACACTAGTGAACCGAGCAGTGTAACCCGCCCGTCCGAACACCAGTGAACCGAGCAGTGTAACCCGCCCGTCCGAACGCCAGTGAACCGAGCAGTGTAACCCGCCCGTATGAACACTAGTGAACCGAGCAGTGTAACCCGCCCATCCCAACGATAGTGAACCGAGCAGTGTAACCCGCCCGTCCGAACGCCAGTGAACCAAGCAGTGTAACCCGCCCGTATGAACACTAGTGAACCGAGCAGTGTAACCCGCCCATCCCAACGCTAGTGAACCGAGCAGTGTAACCCGCCCGTCCCAACGCTAGTGAACCGAGCAGTGTAACCCGCCCGTCTCAACACTAGTGAACCGAGCAGTGTAACCCGCCCGTCCGAACACCAGTGAACCGAGCAGTGTAACCCGCCCGTCCGAACGCCAGTGAACCGAGCAGTGTAACCCGCCCGTCCGAACGCCAGTGAACCGAGCAGTGTAACCCGCCCGTCCGAACGCCAGTGAACCGAGCAGTGTAACCCGCCCGTCCGAACACTCGTGAACTGAGCGGTGTAACCCGCCCGTCTCAACACTAGTGAACCGAGCAGTGTAACCCGCCCGTCCGAACGCCAGTGAACCGAGCAGTGTAACCCGCCCGTCTCAACACTAGTGAACCGAGCAGTGTAACCCGCCCGTCTCAACACTAGTGAACCGAGCAGTGTAACCCACCCGTATGAACACTAGTGAACCAAGCGGTGTAACCCGCCCATCCCAACGCTAGTGAACCGAGCAGTGTAACCCGCCCATCCCAACGCTAGTGAACCGAGCAGTGTAACCCGCCCGTATGAACACTAGTGAACCAAGCAGTGTAACCCGCCCGTATGAACACTAGTGAACCGAGCAGTGTAACCCGCCCGTCCCAACGCTAGTGAACCGAGCAGTGTAACCCGCCCATCCCAACGCTAGTGAACCGAGCAGTGTAACCCGCCCGTATGAACACTAGTGAACCAAGCAGTGTAACCCGCCCGTATGAACACTAGTGAACCGAGCAGTGTAACCCGCCCATCCCAACGCTAGTGAACCGAGCAGTGTAACCCGCCCGTCCCAACGCTAGTGAACCGAGCAGTGTAACTCGCCCGTCTCAACACTAGTGAACCGAGCAGTGTAACCCGCCCGTCCGAACACCAGTGAACCGAGCAGTGTAACCCGCCCGTCCGAATGCCAGTGAACCGAGCAGTGTAACCCGCCCGTCCGAACGCCAGTGAACCGAGCAGTGTAACCCGCCCATCCGAATGCCAGTGAACCGAGCAGTGTAACCCGCCCGTCCGAACACTCGTGAACCGAGCAGTGTAACCCGCCCGTCCGAACACTAGTGAACCGAGCAGTGTAACCCGCCCGTCTCAACACTAGTGAACCGAGCAGTGTAACCCGCCCGTATGAACACTAGTGAACCAAGCAGTGTAACCCGCCCGTATGAACACTAGTGAACCGAGCAGTGTAACCCGCCCGTCTCAACACTAGTGAACCGAGCAGTGTAACCCGCCCGTCCCAACTCTAGTGAACCGAGCAGTGTAACCCGCCCGTCTCAACACTAGTGAACCGAGCAGTGTAACCCGCCCGTCCCAACGCTAGTGAACCGAGAAGTGTAACCCGCCCGTCTCAACACTAGTGAACCGAGCAGTGTAACCCGCCCGTCCGAACGCCAGTGAACCGAGCAGTGTAACCCGCCCGTCCCAACGCTAGTGAACCGAGCAGTGTAACCCGCCCGTCTCAACGCTAGTGAACCGAGCGGTGTAACCCGCCCGTCCGAACGCCAGTGAACTGAGCAGTGTAACCCGCCCGTCCGAACACTAGTGAACCGAGCAGTGTAACCCGCCCGTCCGAACGCCAGTGAACTGAGCAGTGTAACCCGCCCGTCCGAACACTAGTGAACCGAGCAGTGTAACCCGCCCGTCCGAACACTAGTGAACCGAGCGGTGTAACCCGCCCGTCCGAACACCAGTGAACCGAGCGGTGTAACCCGCCCGTCCGAACGCTAGTGAACCGAGCGGTGTAACCCGCCCGTCCGAACGCTAGTGAACCGAGCGGTGTAACCCGCCCGTCCCAACGCTAGTGAACCGAGCAGTGTAACCCGCCCGTCCCAACGCTAGTGAACCGAGCAGTGTAACCCGCCCGTCCCAACGCTAGTGAACCGAGCAGTGTAACCCGCCCGTCCCAACGCTAGTGAACCGAGCAGTGTAACCCGCCCGTCCGAACGCTAGTGAACCGAGCAGTGTAACCCGCCCGTCCGAACGCCAGTGAACCGAGCAGTGTAACCCGCCCGTCCGAACGCTAGTGAACCGAGCGGTGTAACCCGCCCGTCCGAACGCCAGTGAACCGAGCGGTGTAACCCGCCCGTCCGAACGCTAGTGAACCGAGCGGTGTAACCCGCCCGTCCCAACGCTAGTGAACCGAGCGGTGTAACCCGCCCGTCCGAACGCTAGTGAACTGAGTGGAAAGGGCGGCACGTGAAGAGGAACGTGACGTCATTGCCACTGGGTACCGTAGTGAAACAGGACACTTGTGCCCACAGCAAGAGTGTAAAAAATACATGTGGGGCACCGCTTTCTGGTGCCTCCAAATCTTGGTGCCCCAGGCGGCCACCTCGTTCACCCCGTGGTTACACCAGCCATGGGTACAGGGTGTGGGGGATGGGACAGTACACATGTAGAGGGGGTACAGGGCGTGGGGGATGGGATGAGGTGCATGCAGAGGGGTTATAGGGTGTGGGAGATGGGACAGTACACATGTAGAGAGGGTACAGGGCGTGGGGGATGGGACAGGGTATGGGGGATGGGACGAGGTGTGGGGGATGGGACGGGGTGCATGCAGAGGGGTTATAGGGTGTGGGAGATGGGACAGTACACATGTAGAGGGGGTACAGGGCGTGGGGGATGGGACAGGGTATGGGGGATGGGACGGGGTGTGGGGGATGGGACGGGGTGCATGCAGAGGGGTTATAGGGTGTGGGAGATGGGACAGTACACATGTAGAGGGGGTACAGGGCGTGGGGGATGGGATGGGGTGCATGCAGAGGGGGTGGGGGTTGGGACAGGGTGCATGCAGAGGGGTTATAGGGTGTGGGAGATGGGACAGTACACATGTAGAGAGGGTACAGGGCGTGGGGGATGGGACAGGGTATGGGGGATGGGACGGGGTATGGGGGATGGGACGGGGTGTGGGGGATGGGACGGGGTGCATGCAGAGGGGTTGGGGTTTGGGACAGGGTGCGTGCAGGGGGATACTGGGTGTGGGGGAGGGACAGTACACATGTAGAGAGGGTACAGGGCAATGGGATGGGGTGCATGCAGGGGGGTACAGGGCGTGGGGGATGGGAATGTGTGCGTCACCCAGTCTTTGCCCCCCCAGCCCTGTCCCTGCCCCGGTAACTTCTTGTGTTTCTGCCCCCCAGGCCCATGACCTGCAGGAGCTGCGGCGAAGCGCCTCCCTGGCCACCAAGGTCTTTGTGCAGCGGGACTACAGCGACGGGACCCTCTGCCAGTTCCAGACCAAGTTTCCCCTAGAGCTGGACAGCCGGGTAGGTGAAGGGGGCTGGGAGGGGCAGAGCAGGGCCAAGCAGAGCCTAGGGGCACAGGCCCCTGGGACTGGAGTCCGGGCGGGGAAGGGGGGGTGCTGAGATGCTCAAACTGCACAGGCTGCGGCAGACAATCTCCACCAAGCCAGCAAGAAACCGGCTCCTGCAATCCCTCAAATCCGGCTCCTGCAATCCCTGGAAACCAGCTCCTGCAATCCCTGGAAACCGGCTCCTGCAATCCCTCGAATCCGGCTCCTGCAATCCCTGGAAACCGGCTCCTGCAATCCCTGGAAACCGGCTCCTGCAATCCCTCAAATCCGGCTCCTGCAATCCCTGGAAACCGGCTCCTGCAATCCCTCAAATCCGGCTCCTGCAATCCCTGGAAACCAGCTCCTGCAATCCCTGGAAACCGGCTCCTGCAATCCCTCGAATCCGGTTCCTGCAATCCCTCAAATCTGGCTCCTGCAATCCCTGGAAACCAGCTCCTGCAATCCCTGGAAACCGGCTCCTGCAATCCCTCGAATCCGGCTCCTGCAATCCCTGGAAACCGGCTCCTGCAATCCCTCGAATCCGGTTCCTGCAATCCCTGGAAACCGGCTCCTGCAATCCCTCGAATCCGGCTCCTGCAATCCCTCAAATCCGGCTCCTGCAATCCCTGGAAACCGGCTCCTGCAATCCCTCGAATCCGGCTCCTGCAATCCCTGGAAACCGGCTCCTGCAATCCCTCGAATCCGGCTCCTGCAATCCCTCGAATCCAGCTCCTGCAATCCCTGGAAACCGTCTCCTGCAATCCCTCAAATCCGGCTCCTGCAATCCCTGGAAACCGGCTCCTGCAATCCCTCGAATCCGGCTCCTGCAATCCCTCAAATCCGGCTCCTGCAATCCCTGGAAACCGTCTCCTGCAATCCCTCAAATCCGGCTCCTGCAATCCCTGGAAACCGGCTCCTGCAATCCCTCGAATCCGGCTCCTGCAATCCCTCAAATCCAGCTCCTGCAATCCCTGGAAACCGGCTCCTGCAATCCCTCGAATCCGGCTCCTGCAATCCCTCGAATCCGGCTCCTGCAATCCCTCGAATCCGGCTCCTGCAATCCCTCAAATCCAGCTCCTGCAATCCCTGGAAACCGGCTCCTGCAATCCCTCGAATCCGGCTCCTGCAATCCCTCGAATCCGGCTCCTGCAATCCCTAGAAACTGGCTCCTGCAATCCCTGGAAACCAGCTCCTGCAATCCCTCAAATCCGGCTCCTGCAATCCCTGGAAACCGGCTCCTGCAATCCCTCGAATCCGGCTCCTGCAATCCCTCAAATCCGGCTCCTGCAATCCCTGGAAACCGGCTCCTGCAATCCCTCGAATCCGGCTCCTGCAATCCCTCGAATCCGGCTCCTGCAATCCCTAGAAACTGGCTCCTGCAATCCCTGGAAACCGGCTCCTGCAATCCCTCGAATCGGCTCCTGCAATCCCTGGAAACCGGCTCCTGCAATCCCTCGAATCCGGCTCCTGCAATCCCTCGAATCCGGCTCCTGCAATCCCTGGAAACCGGCTCCTGCAATCCCTCGAATCGGCTCCTGCAATCCCTGGAAACCGGCTCCTGCAATCCCTCGAATCCGGCTCCTGCAATCCCTCGAATCCGGCTCCTGCAATCCCTGGAAACCGGCTCCTGCAATCCCTCGAATCCGGCTCCTGCAATCCCTTGCTGGCTCCCGGACGCCCTGACATGGCTGCCGTGTAGCAGCCCCGCATGGGCTCCCTCCCTCCCCCCCGGGCACCCAAACCACGAGGGATGAGGGCGACTGACCATCTTTTTCAGCCGATAAAAGTCCTCCCAAGCCCGGGGGATCGGACCCATCACCCACCAGGGTAATGAAGAGCTCAGATCCAAAGACACCTGACAGCCAAGGCTCCTTAACGAGGCTCCACGCTATTAGAGAGTCAGGGAACTGGGGAAAGGCTCATTAACCGCAGACGAGTTCCAGTCCAAGGTCCGGGGATCCAGAACCGAACCGGGGACCTCGGGCTCTCCCGAAGATAACGGGCTCTGGGCCCAGGAGTTCGCTGTAAAGCTCCCTGGCAGGCCACGTGTCCCTGGGTGAAGAGCGGTGGCTCTGATGTACAATTACTATTCCTACCTGCACACGGGTAATTAGTCACATTGATTAGCAACAGGCGATTAGCAACAGGCGATTAACCATTCCGCAGTCCAGTGCCACTCTGCCAGGAGAAATACAGCCCCTGAGTCGGGCTGAGCTCCGTGGTAACGTCCCTCGGGCTGGGAATCAATAGACCCACCTGCTGACCAGGGGAACGGCTCACGCTCCTCATGGCGGCCTAGTCTCTGGACCAGGCTTTGTCAGCTTGGGATCCCCACTGGCCCATTCATGGCCCACTGTCACGGAGCGCCCGGGCGATGGTCTGGAACCGCTCCCTAGGGAGCCAGACCGGACTCCGGGGGAAGGGTCCCTTCTCCGTACACAGCCTGTTTCCCAGG